>PVJH01030560.1:0-24681 GCA_004026705.1 Nesogale talazaci
CGTGCTCTGCCAGGCTGTGGACTGACCCACCCGCCAGGTGTGTGACATGTAGCTCTCACAGGGCAGGTCCTCCTCCCTCTGTTTCTCCAACCACCAGACAAGGTCCCTGCTCAGACCCACCATCAGCCGCCGCCGCCCCTTGGCCCCATGGGTTGGGGCAGAGGGCCTTTCCGTGGGCCTCACCCTGTGCTGGCTGGCAACAGGCAGCCCCTGCCGGGGCCCACACCCTGCAGGCTGGCCAAATTGTTTCCGTGCTGATAGGACGCCGACGGCCCCTGCAGAAAAGGCGGGGTCCTGGGGTCTGGTGGGGGGCAGGTGGCCCCAGGTCTTGGGGAGTCTGTCCGAGCCCTCGGCCCCTCCCGCCATCCCCAGGTATTGGGGGGGGGGGGCCAGGCCTGCCTGACAAGGCCAGCGCACCATTGGCATCACGGCTAATTGATTTTGGCTCAGGCTAATTGGTCAACAGAGCGGATTGCCAATAAACAGGATGGGGAGGGATTAGAGACATGTGCAAAGCTGTCGGCCGGGCGGGGCCGCCGTGAAGCCTGCAGCCGCCAGCCGAGAGGAGGGGCAGCTGTGGGGCAGCTGTGGGCGTCCGTCGCGGAGCCTGAGGGAGAAGGACCTGGCCGCCTCTCCCAGCAGGGCGGGCCGCTCGGTGGGCAGTGGCGCTCTGTCCTGTGAGCTCAGCAGAGCCGGCCGGTGGGTGCCTGCTGCTGTACCCCCGCAGATGATTCTTCTAGGCCCGACCCACTTTCCTGCCCGGCCAGCCTCGCGCCCACCTGACTGCGCAGAGTCCTGGCCCCCCCAGCCCCCAGCCCCGCCACGCGTTGCCCCCTTCTGGAGTGCCCTCCCCCTCTCCCTCTGCTGCTGGCGCTGCCCCCACAGCGAGGCTGGCTAACAGATGAAGTCGAGTTGCCAGGGACGCGTTTCCTTTAAAGCCTTTAGGATGTTGGAAGAGGCCCGGTCCCCTGATTGTTCAGCAGGAACAGTGGGGGCCGGCTCCCGTCTTGGGGAGGCTGACAGTCGGCGTGCCTCGTTGAGGACCCAGGCCACTGCTGGCCTTGCTGGCGGCACGTGGGCACCCTGAGTCTCAGCAGCTGTGGTGTGTCCCCCTCCCCACCCACCCCCCCACCTCCATGAGCTTTCCAGGGTGCATTTTGGGATGGGGACATACACCCCAACCCCCTAGGATTTGAGCTTTAGGGAGAAGGGGATCGTGGACCACGGGGGCGCTGTCCGTGTCTTCAGGCTCCCCCAGCACTGCTGACCCTGTGGTGGGGCTGCCTGGGACACTGCAGGGTGTTGGCCAGCACCCGGGCCTTCACCCACTCCATGCTAGTAGCACCTCTGCCCCCTGCTAACCCCCTTGCTGAATTGTGACATCCGTGAATGTCCCCAGACACTGTGCCCAGACCCAGCAAAGACCAGACTGTGTCTGGTCACCAGGCCGAGCCCTCGGGCTGAACCCAAGTGTAGAGGAACGCCCCTTTGACCTACGCGGCCTGGGCGCACTTGTCAGGACTCATGCCCTTATTCGCGGCCTGCCAACCGCTGCCCCCCAGGGCCTGTCAGCAGCAGCCTCTGGGACCTCCCTTACGCCTAGCCGGCAGCTCCTCTCCTCCACTGCCCCTCAGGGGCTGCTCCAGCCCGGGAGACAGATGAAGCCCGCAGCCTCCCTTCTGTGGAGCATGTGGCTGTGCTTCCTGCGGGACGGATCGCAGGCTCTGGCCATCCCCGGGCCTGGCCATCCCATGGGCCCCTTCTTCCTTGGTCTTCCCCGGGCGCTGTCCAGCCCGCGCTGGGATGTGAGGGGATTGCAGAGGTCGTGCTTAGGCCAGGCGCACCGTGGTCTTTCTCTGTGCAAGCAGAGCTGGGGCGGCGTGCCGGCCCAGCGCGACTATGGCTGCCTCTGTGAGCATTGATCGTGGATCTAAGGGGACCGAGGGCCCTGCCAGCCTCAGTCTCCTGTGCATCCCGAGGGTGTCTCTCAGCCCCGCTGTGAGCGTGTTGCTCTTCTCGTTACCGCGTGGCCAGTGCTCCACGCTGACGGCTGCGGTCTCTGTTCTCCTTCAGCAAGGCTGCCAGGCCCGCGCTCCCAGCAGCCCGCCAGGCAGTGCCTCCCCCCTCCATCGACGCCAGCCCCCCTCGCTCTCGCTCTGAGCTCAGCACGCAGCTGGAATGAGTGTGGGGAGCGGATGCGCCTCTAACCCTTTCCTGGTGAACAGCCCTGCAGTTCTCCTGCCTTCCGCTGGACTCACTGTCTCTGACCCGCGCATGCATGCAGTCCTCGCACATCATGACAGCGTGCTGGAATTCCCCTTCTGTAGGCTGTGCAGTCGAAGGCCTTTGCGTGCTCGAGGAGACACAGGTCGACGTCTTTCTGACAGTCTCTGCTCCCAGCCACAGCCCATCTGTCTTCAGCGATAGTCGCTGGTCCCTTACCCTGGCCTGAATCTGGCGGGCGTGTCTGGGAGCGCCTCGTCTGTGCTGGGCTGCAGCCGGGGCTGAGTCAGTCTCCGGCTTCGTTTTTCCTGGCATGTGGTATCCAGGGTCTTGCCCCGCGGTGTCAGCATTTGCTTGGCCCACCTTTCTTTGGCCCTGGCTCAGGCAGAGGTCTTTTCCCGTCAGCTGGCCAGGTAGCTGTCGTCCAGACTTCTTGGCACACACAAGGGGGTGCTTCCAGTGCAGCTGAAACGTTTTGATTGGTGTCCATCTGCCCCGAGAGCCTGTTTCTGGCGGAGGCCTTCGGTGCAGCTGGGACTGCTTCCTTCAGGGCGGCTGGTTCTTGGCTCTTTGGGCTACAGTGACTCTGTGTATTCCTCCCATCTCCTTTTGAGGTTTCCGGCACCCCGCAGAACCCTTCAGTTTGACCCCTTGAACCCTGAGTCTCTTCTTCCGGTCTTTCGGCTTGAGATCCGCCGAGCGGTCTGTGCATGTCTCATCACAGTGCTGCATCTCCTCCAGCCGCCCGCTGAGACTCTGTCCACTCTTTGGTGTGGTCATTTCTCCCCTGGGCCGTGGCTACTGTGCACTCAAGAGCAAGGTGCAGACTCCCTCCTGACACCTTGGGTTTTCTCCCCTCTTCCCTGTCTTTTGAACGACCTTCTGCTTTCTTCGTGGACAACAGTGGGGACGGCCTTCCCCGGCTCATCGGGTCTTCTGTCCTTAGCGTGCCTGCGATGGCCTCGAAGTCCAGGAGCATCTGCTCAGGGCTGTATGGGGGCTCTCCTGGACTTCACGAATGAGCAGTCGGCCCGGGGCCTGGTTTAGCTGCTGGTGGTGGTTGTCCCCGTTGTCTCTTCCCATGGACGGAGTCCGCGGTGAGGGAGGGGGTGGGGCTGAGAGTGGGGGTGGGGGTGCCGGGCGCAGTCCCAGTCACGGGCTGTTGGCGCGCAAGAGCGCCTTGGTCTTGCGGAGACCACGGGGAGTGCTCCAGCGTCGTGCCCCTCGCCCCACTGTCTTCTCCCCTCTGCTCGGCCTTCTCCCCACCCCCACCCCGACCCTGGGGGGCCTTGTGGGATCCAGTTGCCGACAGGGTGACTGTGGTGGTGAGTGTGGTGCTGACCGACTGCCGGGGCGGCGGCCTGCGTGTGATATTCTTCTTGGACGGTGACTTGCGGTCTTCCCAGGCCCCTCGCTTGCTCGGACGTGGATGGACCTGCACCGTTGTTCCTTCCCTGCTGGGGCTGTCTGCCGCTTCACTGTGTCTAACAAGCCCTCGGCCCCTGTCTCGGTCTCCACTGAAGCCCGTCTGTCAGGAACGCCCCAGCTGGTCGGTGTGTGGGCGCCTAGTCCCACCCCATCTCCAGGCGACTCTGGGCGTGAGGGGGTAGGACATGCTTGTTACCCACCCTCCCCTCCCCCCCCTCCGCCCCCAGTCCTTGGATGTTACCATGGGGCAGGCGTCACCTGGAGGACGTCATCTGGGGTGCCGGATGGAGATGAGGGGCCATGGGAAAGCCAGGGCGTAATCCAGGAAGACCGGTGTCTACGAGAGGGATTTCCTGGGGCCCAAAGAACTCCCATTTCCAGATTGAACAAAAGTCACCCCAGAGCCCCACTGCCGCCCGGAGGGTCCCACCTCCCAGCACACCCAGTAGGACAGAGGATCCAGTAGGACAGGCTGCCCCAGGGGACCAGAGGCTGTGTCTCTCCCCCACCCCCTGCGGAGAGGGGCATCTAGTGGGTTTGACCCGCCGACTTGTGATATGTAGCTGAGCCCCAGGCCCCCTTCCGAAAAGCCTCAGTGGATGGGAATTTCAGCTTTGTGAGTTTTCACCACTGCTGAGTCAAACAAAAGACGGCCCCAGCTCTTGGAGTACTCGGGAAAGTCACATAAAGAATGAGGGGATCCTAACGGGCATTGGAGCTATATTGACTGCAGCTCTTCAAAGCTCAAAGAAAAAAGAACAAAGCCTTCGCATTCAGAAGGGAATTGAGTTTTGAACCAGAAGTGGGTACCCAGCCAAACTACCAATTAAACGAACCCGGGGGCCAGGCCTCTTTGGAGACGCGCAGAGCCCCGGCGCCTGCCGCCTGCGTCCTTGCACGCCAACCAAACACAGGAGCAGCGCGCCACGGACGGGGGGTGGACATGCGGGGGGGGGTGGGGTGGGCAGGGGCCCTGGGGCCTGCTCTCGGAGACCCTCCCCACAGGTGACAAGGAAGCAAGGTCAGCCAGGCGGGAGAAGGCAGTGTCTGAAGGAAGGCGGGAGGGGCGGCGGCGAAGCCACCCTGTGGCTCACGGATGTGACTAGTGCCTGCCCACCACAGCCCAAGGTGGTGACAGATTGGGAGGGGAGCCGCAGCCTGAACCCCCGAACGGGAGAAAGCTCTGCAGGGCAGGAGTGGACGCACTGCAGCCAGGAGGCCGGTGGACGGGGATGGATGGGAGTTTGGTTTGGTGTTTGGACGTGTCTTCCAGCAGATGGGCCGCTTGCCTTTGTCCCCTGCGTGGTGGCCCCTGCAGGGGTTGTGCAGGGGCCCTAGTGGTGCACCTCTTAGGTATTTGGTCCCCACCCAGTGGGGAAGGCCTGGTGGTCTGCTCCCCTTGAGGCCGGCTGTGCCACTGGGGGGTGGGGGTGGGGGGTCACTGAGGGGCTGCATCCTCCAGCCACATGCGTAGTCCCGCCCACCCCGCTCCCACTCCCAGGGGGCCCAGGGCCAGCCCTTCACCATCTTGAGGCTCATCCCCCTCCACTTGGGGCTTCATGCCCCGCTTCCCAGGCTAGCCCCCTCACCCTCCACTATGTCAGGACTCAGTCTGTGCTTCCTGGGCCAGCTGCCCACTGCCTCCCCCCACACACCGGCTTAGGGTTCAGTCACCACCACATTGGGGTTCAGCCCCCACCTGTCTCAGTTGAGTCCCCACTGTGGGTGGCCAGTGCCCCCCCCCCTCAGGCAGCACGTGGGACCTAGGAGCTCCCCTAACTCTGACTTAGTCCTGTGAGGGCACCCAGGGGGACTGGGGGACCTTCCACGTGCTGGGGGGCAGGGGCAGGTGTGGGGCAGCAAAGAACTGGGGTGCCAGTCGGCAAGGTAAGTGGACACAAGGGCTTCCCCAGCACTTGGGAGCCGCTGCCCTGGGGGGCTCACCCCAGGCATGGTGGGTGCTGCCCTGGGGGGCTGAGCCCGGGCCCAGGCCAGTGGGTGCTGTCCTGGTTCCACATGGGTCCAGCAGCTCTGCCGTCCCACCCAGCGTGGAGCTTGAGTTCTGTGCCCAGGGCCCTGGGGTCAAGGTGCTCTCTGGGAGGGGGCTGGCCCTGAGCTCCTGGAGCCCCTCTCCCCCCTTCCCCTGCTGCCCTGCTGTCCGCCCCGCTGTGCCCTGCCTGTGTGCCCCACGCTCTGCATGTCCCCTGCCCCTGCTTCTGCCCTCGCTGATCATCTTGTGGCTCATCCTCAGCGTCATGTCCAGGGGCGGCCCCGCGGCCAGGCAGGGACGAGAGCCAGAGGAGTGCGAGGAGACGGGTGCCTTTAGAGGGAGGACCCAGCGTGGAGCGCCGCGCCGCGCGAGGGCCAGGCCAGGGGCAACTCCACCCAGCCAGCAGAGGCCCTGCCCCGCTGCGACCATGTGGTCCTGCAGGCGAGGCCGCTGGAGGCGGGGGGAGAAGGGGGCTACAGCATGCGGTGGGTGCCCGAGCCCTGCCTCACGTCCTGGCCGCCAGGGCTGGGGGATAAGTCCTTCCCATGCCCCCTGCCTGCCAGGACCTCTGAACCAGAGCTGGGCCTGGTGGCTGGTGGGACCCCCCTGCCCCATGCCCTCAGACCACCCCCTGGGTCCTGACAGGTGCTCCCTGGTTCTGACCCCCCAGGCAGGGGGGAAGGGGGAGGGCACCCCAGAACCAGGCCGACAAGTAATGATGCACATGGCAGGGAAGGGAGAGGCCTCGGGTGCTGTCCCAGGCCTTGACGGGGCTCACCCCCACCCATTACTGCGAGGAAGTGGTAGCCAGGTGCGGCCTGCAGGCCAGGGCTCAGGGAGGCGGGCCCTGGGGCCCGGGGCCGGTATCCCGCAGCCCCAGGAAGGAGCCGTTTTCCAGGGCTGCAGGGAAGGCGTCCCCAGAGAAACCCTCCCTGAAATTTACGTTCTAGACAAATTGGTCTGAAAGAGACCAGACTCTGGAAAAGGACTGAGGCGGAGAGGAGGCCCAGGCTAGAGAGGCGGAGGGAGCAGACCAAAAGGCCGGGCCTGTCGTAAGTGTCTCCTCCGCGTGTGTCGTCTGGGCATTTCACGCCGCCTGCTGTCTGCCTCTGGGGGCCCGGGCACCCCCACCCCACCCCCACCTGATCCATCGGCTGGTCCTGTGCCGGTTGCCAACAGCACCTGCTCCTGCCCCCCCCACCTCCTTCCCTCCCACCCTCCCTCCCTCCCGCAGCCACCGGGGGGAGCGCCTCCCTCCATAGCCTGGGCACCAGCCAGGGCTCTCCTCCTCCTCCTGGCCCCACCCCCCACCCGCCTGACCCACCTCCCTCCCCAGGTCCCACCGGAAACGCAGCCAGCCCAAGAAGTCGAAGCCAGAAGACACCAAGGCCCCTGGGGAGAGCACCGTGGCCGGGGCAGCCCTCCTGGAGGACGGGGGCAGCGGGGGCGCCAAGGAGGAGGGGGACCCCGAGGACGAGGAGGAGCTGCTGCCCAGCCGCGAGGCCGAGGGCGCCGAAGGTCAGTGTCGCTGTCCACGAGGGGGCGCTCGGCCGGTGGAGGGGTGTCTAGCATGTGCCCCCCCCCCCGACGTTATTCATCCAGGTACCCTTGCCCATGGGGGCTGTGTTTGAGAGGTCCCCAGGCCACAGTTCCACGGCGTGTCTTCTCTCTCTGGGTGCCGGTTTCACTGTCCGAGTTCCCCTCTCTTAGGGAGAAGGGTTCCATCACAGGGTCTGATGGGGGCCCGAAGCCTACCATGTGCCCACACCCAGACTGCTGGTGCCCGTGCAGGCCACCCCTCTGGCCCCACCCCATCCTCCTCCTCGTGTGGCTGCCGGGACGGGCGCCCCACTACCTCTGTCACAGCCGGGTCTCCCCGGGCAGACGGGGCTCAGGCAGTCTCCCACTGCGGCCCAGTGACCAAGTTCCTCAAACCAACCATGCAAAAACCCTCTGGACCCCAACAGAGCGCTGCCCACTGGAGGCTGAGCCCCCAGGGGTCGAGGACCCGGGCGCCCACGGTCACTGGGCAGGGCCTGGGCAGCACTTCCTCTGTGGTCGGCAGAGGCGCACAAAGCATGCTGGGCCCCCACTTGCTGCCTGGTCCACCAGAGCCGCCCTGCTGAACACCTCCCTCCCCCTCCCCCGTGCCTCGGCCAGTCTGCAGGCAGAGCGGGCAGCCTCACCACCACTTAGCCCCCGCTCTCCCTCCACTGCTCTGTGGGCCTCGCGGGCCGCTCCTGCGCCCTGGGCCGGGGTCCTCCTGCGTGGCCTCCCCCTTGAGGGCCGTCTCCTGAGAGAACCCGCAGGCCTGGTGGTGCAAAGGGGAAGTGCCGGGGCCCGTGTCACCAGGGCAGCCTGTGACGCCTGGTCCCTCGGGGTCTCCACGGGCTGCAGGGGCTCCTACTGCACGGCCACGCGGAGTGGATGGACCTGCGTGCGGAGAGGGGCGGGAGGGAGGGATGGGCTCAGCAGCACCGGCAGGCCTGCACGCAGCCGTCCTTCAAGCCGGTCGGGGGGCGCGGGTGGGTCCTCCCCGAGGGCCCAGGCTTGACTAGGAGCTGGCACGAGACACACGGCGACTGGGGGCGATGCGGCCTCTGCTCTCCCCCTCAGACCTCTCTCGCCGTCGGTCTGGTGAGCTCTCTTCCCAGACGCGGGACGTGGGGGCTGCCGTTACTTGGCTTCTTTTTGGAGCGTGTATTTCCCGGGCTGTCCCGGCTCCCGGTGACCACAGCCTGTCGGCGGGGCGCTCAGAGAAGGAGACTGCCAGGCCCTGCCCCCCACCCCTGGGTGGACTCAACCTGCTCCCCTGTGGGTTCATGGCCAAGGATGCCAGCCACGTCCGTGTGCCACCCAGTGAACCACGGCTGCTGGAACCCTCTGCCGGGGCGGACCCAGCTCACGAGGCCTGTCGGACCAACGGACGGACGGACGGACGGACGGAGGAGAGCTTCCTCTCCGGGTGTTGACGGCTGCCCCATCCCTCCTCCCAGCACGGGCGTTTGCACGGCCTGCCCTCAGCTTGGCAACTCGTCCTGACTCCCAGGCCCAAGCACAGTGGAGACCCTGCCGGCCCTCATGGTGGGCAGCTCCTGGGCGGGGAGTCCCAGGGACTGGCCTCTCCCGGGACACAGACACGCCACTGGCTTCCACACACTGGCTTAGCTGCAGCCACTCTGCTTCAGGAGCCGCCTGTGTCCCTTCCAACACAAATGTCACCTGTCAACCTTTCTCATGGGTCTGGGCTGGGTGGGCTGGGCAGACCCTCCTGCCTCACCCCGAGCAGGCAAGGCTGCAGGTTTCCACACAGGACACCCTCCCGCCCTCTCACCCCACATGGATGGATGGACAGATGAGCTCAGCCCCTCCCAAAGCAGCCTCGTCTCAGGACACTCTCCAGCCCCCCTCTGGGGGACCCTTCAGCGGGAAACCTCCCTCTTGCAGCCCTATGGGCACCGCCTCCATCAGCCTCTCCACCACATTGAGGGCCTCTTCTGCCCAGCTCTGGGGCCCAGCATAGCCAGGGCCACTGCCACGCCGTGGTCAGCACGGCCACCACACAGCCGCAGGAGAGCCCTCGTGCTCACGGCTCTGAGAGAGCAAGGCTTTGGGAGACTGGCAGAGCAGGAAGCTCTGGGGACCCGATGAGAACCCCCTCTGCTGTGACCTGACTGGGCAGCGTGGGCATGATCTGCGCGGGCAGCAGGGAGGCCCGGGGTCAGGGGGCTGTGCCTTTAGACCCTATGATGGACCCCTTCTTGCTAAGGCCCAGATCAGAGTGGGTTTGTCCAAGAGCGGTCACCTGGAAGCCAAGCTGTGGTGGGTTCCCGGCTCCCTGTCGTTCAGTGTGTGTGTGGGGTGGGTGGGGGTGGGGAACGGAACAATGGCACCCGGTGTTTGTGGGGCTGCCAGCTCTGACCCTGCCCCCCTGGTCCCTGAGAGGTGGCATCCACTGGGTGTCGTTTGGCAACAGTCGCCTGGTCCTCCCCAGGGCCTCCAGCGCGGCTGCCGTGGCCCACGGGTCCCGTGAGTCCACAGTCCCAGCCTCCTGGTGGCCTGTGGACAACAGGGAGCCGTGCTGCACTGGGGCCCGGCCCCGTGGAGGCGACCCTGTGTGACCCGAGGGTCTCCAGCCCTCGGCCGGGCAGCGCTGGGCGGCTTCAGGCTGCCAGCTTCCCTGCTCTCCCGAGTCTGGCTTAGAAGCTCCCATGGAGCCTGCCCCCCGCCCCCACTGCCCCTGCTGAGGTTTGCCGGCAGTGCTCCCGGCCTCACAGCTGCCACCGTTGGACGGTGGGCCCACAGATTGGGGGTGGGGTGGGGAGGAGGAATCTAAACCATGGCTGAAGCCAAGTCCCTGCCTCGCCGCCCCCCCCCACATGATCTCCGAAGTGCACGTGTGCCTGCGAATGTACGTGTGTCTGCACACCCGTGCACGCACATGTCACAGGGTCTCTTCTGTGGGTGATGGTAACACGCAGACTCCCCAAGCTGGATGGGTGCCTATCACCCTTACATCACGCCCTGAAGACCGGGGCACCGGGGATGTGCGGGCCAGATGTGCCCTTTGTCGAGGAGCTTGACCAGTAAGCTCTGGGAGGCTGACACTGGCTGTCAACACGACCACCCCTGCCGCCCATTGCCCCTCTCACAGCTCTGGGGGCCTGAAACTGGGCATCGGCAGGGCGTGGCTTCCCCCGGCTCCGGCACTCGGTTCCTGTCCCTGCCCCCCTCCCAGAGGCCACCGGCACCCTTAGACTAGTGGCCCCTCTTTGCCCACAGTGGAGCAGCCCTCGAGGGGCACACATGCTGACCACGCCCATCTCTGCAGTGAGGCCTCTGGGAAGGGACACTGTGGCCCCGGGCTGGACAGAGACACGGGCACGGGTCACTGATCTCCTTGGCTGCCCCCCATGCTTGGTTCCAAACCTCAGCAGCCACAGGGTGGGGGGCTGCTGCCCAGGGCAGGGGGCTGTGTCTGGTGGCTCAGAGATGGGCTCTTGCCACTGACCGCCCACTCATCTCCTTGCAGAGGACGGGAGGGGCCGGCTGCGGCCAGCCAAGGCCAAGAGTGACCGGAAGAAGAAGAGCTATGGGTCCCTGCCCCCACACCTGCCCCTCCTGCCACCTTCCCTGCCACCAGCAGCCCCCGAGGAGACAGCCCTGCCGCCGCCCCTGCTGGAACCCCCTGTGCTGGCACCAGCCCCCTCGGCCACACCAGAGGAGAGCCCGCCGCCTGCAGCCCTCAACATGGTGCCCCCCGAGGCCCCGGGAGGCTCGGAGGACGAGGCCCGGCCGCGGCCCATCATCCCCATGCTGTACGTGGTGCCCCGCGGGGAGCGGGCCGCCGGCCCCCCGCAGCAGGCCCTGGAGCGCCGGATGCAGAAGGGCGCGGCCTGGCCGGAGCCTGCCATGCCCATGGAGCTGGCCCTGCCGGAGGGCCAGGGCGGGGCTGGGCGCCCAGAGCCCCCTGCCCGGACTGGCGACGTGCAGGTGGGTGCCCGGGGGACCCTGCCCAGAGGCTATGAGTGGTGGGGGGGGGGGGGGGAAGGCTGGGGCTGCCAGCGGGACCTGCCTCACGCCTGTGCCGGGCCCAGGCGCCGTCCACCTTCTCCAAGCTGAAGATGGAGGTTAAGCGGAGCCGGCGCCACCCGCTGGGCAAGCCACCCACCCGCTCGCCGCTGTCTGTGGTCAAGCAGGAGGCCTCCAGTGATGAGGGTGAGTGCCCCCCTCCCACACACACTGGACACCACCCCCTGCCTACACTGTGCACCCAGAACTTCACCCCACACAGCTCGACGTGCACCCCGCTCTGACCCCGGGTGGGAGCCTGGCACGGTCAGGCCGCCTGAGGGGGGAGCCTCAGAATACAGGCCTGGCAATCCGACCCCATCGTCTCCCTCCTGAGCGTTGGCCTCTGTGTGAGGCGGTGGAGTCCTGTCCTGACATGGGGGAGGTGGGGGTGGGGGAGGCGGGGAGGGGTGGCTTGCAGAGGCCTGACCAGCCCCTCCTCGGCCCTCTCCTCCAGAAGCCCTGCCGTTCTCGGGCGAGGAGGACGTCAGCGACCCCGAGGCCCTGAAGTCGCTGCTCTCGCTGCAGTGGAAGAACAGCGCAGCCAGCTTCCAGGCCGAGCGGAAGTTCAACGCCGCCGCCGCGCTGACCAAGCCCTACTGCGCCGTGTGCACCCTCTTCTACCCCTACAGCCAGGTGAGGGCCGGCGGAGGCCCAGGTGGCCAGGAGAGAAGAGGAGCTTCCCGGCAGCTCTGGGACAGGGCAGCGCTGCCCGGCCTCTCTTCACGGAGCGGAAAGTCCCCTGCAGCCGCTGTGCGTTTCAGCTGCTGGCCTTGAGTTCAGCAGACGGAGGCATAAGCACTGGGCCACCAGGCGCCTTACCTTCAGGGCTGTGAGCAGAGAGGTCGGCCCTCCAGGTGCACGACACGCCCGCGCCTGCCCCTCCTTGAGCATCCCCAAGCCTGGGGACCGTCTCTGTAGAGTCCTCACGGGCACGTCTCTCCTGGGGGCAGGCACAGGGGGGGACTGTGACTTGGAGACCCCACGCTGTCTGATTCAGGCTGGAGAGAGAGAGACTCCCAGGGTGGTGAGGCTGGAGAAGAGGTGTCGGCGCATGGGTGCAAAGGGGGTCCGGCAGCTGAGTCCCCTGCCCAGAAAGCCTGCAGGGGGACGCTGCTGCCAGGGGCCGTGCAGAAGGGATGCCCAGGGCCAGACTGGCGTGTCTTCAGGCCGCTCTGCCCAGGTCCAGGGTCTGGCACCTTGGATCCCCAGTGTGCCCATTTGGCTGTCAGCTGCCCGTGCCTCCTCCCCTCCCTTCACCACGCCTGCCCCTCAGCCCTGCCCTCCGAAGCCCCGGGTGCCTCCCAGCCCTTGCTGAGCCCCTGAGGGGCTGGGCACCCCCTGGAGAAGCCACCTACAGCTGCTGCTGTGCTATCTGCCCCCACCGTACAGCCACCTGGGACCACACGCCCCGGCAGTCAGGCTCACTTTTGTGCCTCCTGACACCTGGTTCCCTGTTGAGCTTGTCAGGGGCCCTGCGTGCACCCCAAGCTCCCACTTCTGCCGGGGGACCCAACTCTGGTGCCCATGTGGTGGGGGGTGGCCTCCCCGAGGATGTGCCCTGGCACCCTCTGGCTGCATTGCCTCCTGGGGCTGCCCGGAGTACCCAGGGTCCCGTCCAGGACTGGGCCGTGCCCGCTCGCTGCCATGGGGTGATATTGGGGTGACTCAGAGTGACGGGGGTCAGGGTAGAAGTGCCCCTGGGGGCTTCGAGAGGAGCTGTAGCTTACGAACAGAAAGCCTGGTCTTCCCACAGTGCAAGCTCGCCGGGCTGGTTGTGGCCATGTTGGGCATCTATCCTGGGGGTCCCGCCAGGATCAGGAGGAGTGTGGCCCTGCCCCACCCACCTGTCGGGAGAGGCCTGTCACTCCCACCCTTCCCACCTGGCTCGCGTCCCAGGCAGCACAGTGCCAGGGGTCCCCCTTGTGTGGCCTGGGGGGCTGGCAGGCTGCCTGGGAGGCGGCCAACACTGCGGAGACCCGGCTTGGGCCTGGTGGGAGGTCGAGTCCCACCAGGCCAGGCGGTTGTGCCAAGAAAGGTCCAGGGGCAGGAGACTGCCACCTGTCCAGCAGGGGGCACACAGAGGGGCGGGCCAGTGCAGGATGGGCACCCAGAGGTGCGGGGTAGGGGCGAGTTGGGGAGAGGAGGGATTGGACCCAGTCCAGATTGCGGGGGTGGAGGGGGTAGGTAGCAGGGCCATGCGATGCCTGTGCTGGGCTCTGGCTGCCCCACTGAAGGCTCCCCCACCCCCCACAGTCCCTGCAGCCCGAGAAGGAGGCCGAGCTCGGAGAGGGCCCCTCGGCCGCAGCACCGCTCTCCAAGAGTGGCCAGAAGACTCGGCCTCTGGTGCCCGAGATGTGCTTCACGGCCAGCGGGGAGAACACGGAGCCCCTGCCCGCCAGCTCCTACATCGAGGAGGATGGCACCAGCCTGCTCATCGCCTGCGCCAAGTGCTGCCTGCAGGTCCACGCCAGTGAGTGCCTGTCCTCCCAGAAAGTTCTGTGAGCCCCAGTCCCTCCCCTGGGCCCACTCGGCGCCCCCACAGCTCACAGGCAGTGACCCGGGGTCAGAGTGGGGCTGTGGCCGAGGGGAGGCTCGGGGCTAGTGAGCAGCTCTGTGCGTGCCCCCCCCCCCACCCCCATGTGGGCAGCTGGTGAGACCGAGCCCTGAGAGTGGAGGCGCGCTCGTTCTGCACGTCAGAGCGGATGAATCTTGCGTGCGCCGCCTGTGGAGCCCCGCCCCTCCCCTCCCTGTCTGGGCGCCAGTGGTCTTCCTCACTAGGACCTGCCTTCTGTTTCCCGGGGCCTGGGGCATGGGCACTGCCTCCCCCGCTCCCAGCAGGCATGGTCAGGGAGCAGCGAGCCCTGCCCACTGGCCTTGGAGGCTGGAGGTGAGGGAGGTGGCCTGGGCTTCACCCACTCGGCTCAGAACCTCGTCCGCATGGCGAGCTGGTGCTGGGCCAGCGACCCTCGGAGCCAGCTTCCCTCAGCCAGGGCTGCTCAGCGGGGTCTCTGGGTGCAGCCATACTCATGAGGGTGGCTGGCCGTGCCCACCCCCTTCCAGCAGAGCCCCCTGCACGGTGGGGAGGTGTCCCCTAGAGGCAGAACCTGCCCCTCCAGCTTCCGCGTCCCGCCCGTCACCCCCACCTGCCCCAGATGCATGTATGTGTTCCTACAGACATGGGAGGGAGGGCAGAGAGAGTGCCGTCCTTCCAGCAGCAGCCTCTGCGCCGTGAAGGCCGGTGCCTCCCAGACCTGTGCACCCGGCGTCTGCTGGGGGCGCGTCCTGACTCTCAGCTCCCAGGCTCCGGTGAATCCCCAGTGTCAGGGCCGGTGGAGGGGTGGCCTCAGTGCTGGTGATGAGAAGTCGTGCGGGGTCTAGAAAGAGTCTTGGCCAGGTGCCCGGCGGGCGGGCAGGCAGGCAGTCACACCGCCCCTCCCGAGATGACTCAGGGCACCCCGCCTTTGGCAGCCTCTCCTTCTGCCGTGCCTCCCTCCCGCTGGAGACAGTGGTAGCGTCACACTTGGACACGCGTCCAACCAAACATACCAGCCCCCGGGAGGAGTAATGGATGAAGGGGGCAGGGAAGGATGCCGAGTCCCCGGCTCTTTGTGTGTCCGTCCGTCTGTCTGTGCACACATGCCTCTCAGACAGGGGAGAGGTAGCTGTAGCCCCTGTGCCTGCAGCTGATGGTGTGGCTGCACTGGTGTTCATCCCTCCCTTCCCCCTCACCCCCCTCCATATGCCCCTGATGGGCTTCTCCCCCTCCGTGGGTGAGGCCACCCCGCTCTGCCGGGGGACCAGGGTCATCAGGCCAGCCCGTATTCTCTCCTGGTGACTTGCGACACGCTGGCCTCTGTCCAGTGCTGTGTCTCCAGGTGGGAGCTAGCTGTCCTCCCTGTGAACCAGACCCCTGGACTCGCCGAGCATGTGGTCACGGGGACAGGAGGAGACGGGGTCATCGTGTGTGGTGGCAGCCCCACTTCCACCCCGGGTTCCTGGGCCGTGACTCCTGGCTGTTGCAGAGAGGGCCTCGCGGGCCGGGCCCTGGTGTGAGCAAAGACAGCCTGCTGGCCCTACCCGGCTTCCCCTGCCAGCCGGGCCCCACTGTGTCCGCAGAAAGCCCCTCTGTGGCTGCTGCTTCAGGATGATGGGTGGGCACGTGGTAAGAGAGTGGAGTCCATGCGCAGGGGCCAGCGCCGCGCTCTGTGGATGTGGGGGAGCTGTGCGGGCGGGCGGGGAGGGAGGGGGCTCTGGGAGCCGCAGGCAGAAGCGTTTCATGCAGGGGCAAGTCACTGTCTCCTGACAGCCGGAGTCCTGTGGGCTTGCGGTGGGACTTCACTGAGGTGCAAGCGCCCCAGCCTCTGCCCCCCCTCCCCCCGGGACCTGCCACCCCCCTTTGTGAGTCGAGATGGACCCACCAGCCGGGACGTCCACAGTGGCTGCTCCTCCTTTCTCCAGGCTCCCTAGCCTGATGCCCCGTGCCAGGGCTCAGGGTGGCGTATTGTGGCTGGGCAGGCGAGGGGCTGGGAGTGGGTCCTGCCCTCCTGGCCAGCTGAAGGTGCCCTGGTTCCCACTGGTTCTGAGAGAGGTGGGGAGAAATAGGCCCATGCCGGGCGTGGCGTTCATTGGCGCCAGCTGTGGAGCCCATCTGGGTCCGTCACCACCTGGCAGAGTTGACGCGGCCACACCAGCGTTCACCAAGGCCCCTCTGCTAGTGGCACAGGCCAGAGAGGTGGGGTCGGGAGGCGAGGCCTTGGGAATCCCGGGCACTGCACCCGAGGGACGCTGGCTGGTGCGGGGCCTGCCCTTGTCCTGCGCAGGGGCGGGGGCGTCCCCTGTCCTGACAGCTGAATTCCACCTGTCGGGGGGCATTCTGTCAATTAAGAGCTTTGGACTCCCTGAATTTGGACATTGCTGCCAGATGGGCTCGAGACCCACTGCGTGCGCTGTGATGCGGTCCTCAGCCACGCCTGACCGCCCGCTGACCTCCACAGGGCCCCAGGCTGAATGGTGGGCCGTAGCCACAGCGGGTCTGGCGGGATTGGCGCAGGTCAGAGCCAGGGTCCAGAAGTCACCGAGACGCCAGCTTGTCTCCTTCCCCCACAAAAGACCATCGAGCCCTTGGGGTGGAGGGGATAGGGGGGAGGCCCGGTGAAGAGAGTCCGCTTTTACCAAGCCAGTGGGCTGCTTCCTCAGAGGCACCCGGCCTCCCCTTCATTCCGTGCTGTGGGTCTGTCCTCTGGCTCGAGGCTGGGAGCTGACTGAGGGGCCGTGACTTTCCGTGCTGGCAATGCATGTGAGACTGCCCTCCACTTGACCCCGAGGCCTTCCTCTGGCTGCCGCTTGGAAACCACCAGCCACTCCTTCCCTCCGGTCAGCGCACAGGCTGGACAGTGAAGAGGGCTCTGCGCTGGCACCGGCCATCGGCTGGGCGGACGGCAGCGCGGGATTTGGTGGTGGTGGTTTCTGCTATTGGCCTGGGGGTCCGGCCCAGGCAGTGGGCAGAGCAGAACTGCTCCCAGGATCCGTGGAAGTCGCCAGCCTGTGCCTCCTTCCTGGGAGCCACGGCTCAGAGCCCCCTGCACCCCCAGGTGCCCTTCCACTTGGGCAGAGCCAAGGGCGATTTGGTTGGGTTCCCGTCTGTTTCACGCCCGCCTGTGAGCCCATCCCACCCGATTCTGATCTCGATGTCCACGCTCGTCCACTGGGGCAGCCACGCCCGCCTCCCCGGGACTGATGGGGGTGGGCTCTGTGGCTCTGCCCCTCTGGAGCAGGGGTGAGGGGGGTGCTCCCACTGCCAGCTCTGACGGACGGAAGCGGCTCCCCACCCAGATGGGGCCTTCCTTGCCGTGGCCTGAGGGGCACGTGGAGTGTGGGCCACAGCACGACTGCTCCAGTGGGGAACGCCGTGGGGGGAGGTCCGGTGAGCACAGGACCCCGGGCTCTCCCTCGGGTGGCAGGTGGCCGTGACTCGCCGACTTGTCCCCCACACACTGGGCCCTCGTGTCCGTGATGGCCGGCACACACCAGGCATTGGCAGACTGCTCAGATCTGAGAGCCAGGGCAGAGAAGCCCCCGTCCCATTGTGTCCCTCCAGGGCTGCTCCCGGGGCCAGCACTGCCCCGGGAAGGAGGAGACGCAGCGGGCGGGGGTGGGGGGGGGCAGCCCTCGTGCCCCGGTGCTGTGTGTGGCCACAGGCTAAGTCTGCCCCGCCCTCGTCCTCAGGTTGCTACGGCATCCGCCCCGAGCTGGTCACCGAGGGCTGGACGTGCTCCCGGTGCACTGCGCACGCCTGGACTGCGGTAGGGAGGGACCTCTGGGGGGCGCTGTGGGCTGGCCTCGTCCGGCGGGGGGTGGGGGGGGCGGTTCTGCCCCGGCTCCTCTCGACAGCCCGTGTCCTGGTCCCTTGCAGGAGTGCTGTCTGTGCAACCTCCGGGGGGGCGCCCTGCAGATGACCCCCGACAGAAGGTGGGTGGGGCCTCCGGGAGCCAGAGGCGTCAGCTGTCCCCCCTGTGCCGCGTGTCGGGGTGGGGGGGAAGGGGCAGGAAGAAGGACATCACTGTTTGATACCACGGCAGGTGGGCACACGGCCGGCCCCTCTGACAGCTCAGGGCCCCCCTCAGCCCTGCGGCTCCTGCTGGTGTATGCTTGGGGGGGGGCACTGTGACAGCACCCCTCCCCCCCCCTCCAGGTGGGTCCACGTGATCTGCGCCATCGCGGTCCCCGAGGCCCGGTTCCTGAACGTGATGGAGCGCCACCCTGTGGACATCAGCGCCATCCCTGAGCAGCGGTGGAAGCTGGTGAGTGGCCCTGTGAGGACTCGCCAGGCCCTGCGCCCCACCCTCGCCGCGCCCACACAGGCCCAGGAGACGTTCCCCTTGGTGCCCAGTCAGCGGTGCCCCTGACCGCCGGGTTCCCAGCAGCCACCCCCTGGCTCCTTCCACACAGTGGGGGCCTGCGGGCCAGGCTCATCAGAGAGCCTCCGCTGCGGCACGTGGACAGACGCGGGCCGGGACTGCCCCAGCACAGAGCACAGGTGGTGGTGCCCAGTCGTGGCGCCCAGCCGTGAGCACACCCAGCCTTCCCGGGCTGCTCGTGGCTGCAGCGTCAGGGCCAGACTCCAGCCTCCTGCCCCAACTGGGGGTGTTGCGCCCACACCAGGCCAAGCACCGAGAAAGCAGCCCCCGCCTCCGTAACCCCGCCTTCCCAGGCCACCCACAGCTCCCGCTGCCAGAGCAAGCCACCAGGGCCCTGGGGCCCCGAGCCTGCGCACCTGCAGGCTACCAGGCCTATCGTGGGCCGGGAGGGAAGACAGGGTAGACTGCCCTCATCCTGCTGCCCACAGCACGCAGAGGCTGAAGATGCAGGGCCACCTCCGCCAGGTGCAGACAGGCAGTGGGGGAAGCCGAACAGGGCAGCAGCCTGCAGGGACAGACCGCGAGGCCAAGCCTGTATGTGGGCCACACAGGCCACGAACTCCACACATGTGGGAGGCACCGTGGCTCCATGGAGTGGTGGTGACTCCTCTGAGCCCCACCAGCCCCCAGCTCAGCTGACATGACGGGTCACCCACCGCTCACCTGAGCCCTGCCTGCGTGACCCCACGGCCCCCTGCCCCCCCGTCAGGGGCAGCCTGGCCAGCAGCTCTGGGCACCACGGTGTCATGAGCAGGATCAGCCACCGCCGGGGCTGCAGGGGCTCTTGGCAGAACCTCCCGGGGGAGTGGCAGGCTGGGAGGGCCCAGGGGAGTAGGCGGAGACTCAGCTGCGAGAGGACACCCCGCTCCCACGTGCCAGGCACTGGAGAAGCATGGCGTCCACCTCCTCCCATCCCCACAGCATCAGGGACGTAGCCAAGCTGGGGTGGGGGACAGTGCCTGGAGGAGGGCCCTCAGCCCCACAGACGCTGACACCCCACCGCAGAGATGGCCTGTGTGCGTCTGGCTGAGGGCAGGCACGCTGACAGGTCCCGGGTCTTCTGAGCTCACCTGCCCTTAGATCCTGCCTGGCACCTCCCGAGATCTCTGGACCCTGGTGGAGGTCTCTCTTCCTCACACTTCCCTGAGGGTCTTTGCCACGGGCCTCCTGTGTTGTGTTGCCCGCTCAGAGCCCCATTGGCGAGGGTTAATGCCGCGCTGCCCCACAGCATGGGCGGGCTGTCCATCACACTGCCCACGGCCGCAGAGGGAGAATTAAGTATTGACAGCTTAATAACGAGCCCGCGCTGCTCCTTCGATCGGCCTCGGCCAGGCTGTTATCTGCCTTTTGAACAGGGTGTGGGGCGGGCGAGGGGCTGCTCACACTGGACTCCGGTGGGTGACAGCAGGCGGGGGTGAGAGGCGGCCCCCACTTGGGGCTTGCCCTGCCCCTGACTGTTGCCTGGACCGGTCCCAGACAGGGTCTCACCTGCTCCAAGGGGCCCGGACCTAGTTTGAGGGAAAACTGACAAGGGTCAAACCCGAGATGGTGGCCGTTCACAGGGTCCTGCGAGTGCCAGAATGTCCCTCGCCCCCCAAAAGGAAGAAAGAGCTGGGTCCATCAGTAGCCAACCTGCCCCAGCCCCACCCCCATCCAGTGGGGTCTCCCAGGCTGCCCCTTCAATGGGCAGATGAGGACGGTCCCACTGGGGTCATCCCTGGCCCCTTCAGTCAGGGCCAGACCAGGCCCACCGGTCTAGGCCTATTCACAGGGCCTCCTGGAAATGGCCCTCTCAGCAGTCCCCCTCCCAAGAAGGGACCCCCCCCACCCTGTGAGCAGTTCACAGCGCCCCTCAGGAAGGCTGCCTGTGACTGGCATGGGCACGGGGGTGGAAGGGGTGGGGGTAGGGGTCTGTGTCCTGTGTTGGGGTTATGAGGCCAGAGTGGGGGTCTCCGGACCCTGTGAAGAGGCTCCAGGAGGGGACAGCCTTGCCCAGGGCCTGTGGAGATTTCCCGTGATCCCTGGCCCTGGCTGGCCGTCTGGTGCACGAGGCCCCGGTGGGAGCCTATGGCCGCTGACCCCGCCCTGCCTGCCCCGCAGAAGTGCGTGTACTGCCGGAAGCGCATGAAGCGCGTGTCGGGCGCCTGCATCCAGTGCTCCTACGAGCACTGCTCCACCTCCTTCCACGTGACCTGCGCCCACGCCGCCGGCGTCCCCATGGAGCCCGACGACTGGCCCTACGTGGTCTCCATCACCTGCTTCAAACACAAGGCCGGCGCTCACCCGGTGAGGGCCCGGGTCAGGCCCCGCCCCGCCCCGCCCCCTGCCCAGCGCCGCCCTAAACCTCGCCCTGCGCGCTCACAGGGCCAGTTCCTGCGGGCCGTGACCTTGGGCCAGGTGGTCATCACCAAGAACCGCAACGGCCTCTACCACCGCTGCTGCGTCATCGGCGCCGCCACGCAGACGTTCTACGAGGTGAACTTCGACGACGGGTCGTACAGCGATAACCTGTACCCCGAGAGCATCACGGTGAGTCGTCGGGGGCCTGCGGCGGCCGGGACCGGCAGGGATGAGGGCGGGGCCTGACCAGCCCCACCCCCGCTGCAGAGTAGAGACTGCCTGCGCCTGGGGCCCCCTGCCGAGGGCGCGGCCGTGGAGCTGCGGTGGGCGGACGGCAACATCTACAAGGCCAGGTTCGTCTCCTCGCTGACCAGCCACAGCTACCAGGTGAGCCTCGCCCGCTGTAGTGGCCCCTCGGCGGGACCTTGGGAAGCCCCGCGGGGGGTGAGGCGGGGAGGGCCATGCGGGTAGGAGGGTGTTTCTCTGGGGTTATGTGAGGCGGCGGTGGCACCCATCTCTTACCGCCACCCTCCTTTGTCGGGGTGTGTGTGTGTGTGTGTGTGTGTTGTGTGTGTGTGTGTGTGTAGGGGGAGGGCCACGTCGCAGCCTGCTGCTTGGGGTGAAAGGAACAGCGGGAGCCTAGCGAACAGGTTAGGTGCTCAGACACCAAATAAAAGACCGGCCCTGGCAGTGGTCATCCTGGGAACCCCGACCGGCTGCGGTCGCTCAGTACAGAGTGGAAATGCCTTTCTCCCTGCCCCGTTCCCGACACGGAACCGAGTTTCCTAGACAGGTGGACGCCAGGTCTTCTGATCCCCAGTGACAGGCTGCCTCCGGGAAAGCTACTCTGGGGTGTGGGTGGGTTGCCAGGATGCTGGAAAGGGAGTGTTGCCCCTCCCCCCCCCCCCCTGCAGTCCGGGTCAGTGCTGTCCTGTGTGGGCTGCATTCCCTGCCTCAGCAGCTGGTGGTCTCCAACCGCCACCAGGCCCCTCCCACAGCAACACCAGTCCCCAGGCACGCGGACCCCAGGGGCAGGTTTCCTGGGGGCAGGAAGGGGGTCTCAGCTCGGTCTCTCTCAGAGACGAGTGCCAGACCCACCATCTCTTCCCCAAGGGGTAAGAGGTGACCACAAACTGTCCCTTGGCACTGAGGTGACCAGGCCCACCATGCCATCGCTGTCCACTCAGAACCCCCGCTGGGAGCAGGCTGGAGGGCCGGGCCTGCTGTGAGGGAGCGTCCCCAGGCTGGGCTGGACGCCTCTTGTCTCCTGCTCTCGCCTTCCCCAAGAAGCTCGGAGCCCAGGCTCCTCCGGGAGGGGCAGCAGGTGCTGACTGGACTTTCAGGGTGCCCCTACCCCGGCCGAGCCCCAAGAGAGGGCCAGGCTGGATCTGCAGAGGGGCTCTCCAGCTTGTCCACCATATGGCTCAAGGGGGGGACGGTGGGGGGGGGCAGTGCTTCTTCCCTAAAGAAGAGAGTCCAGCAGGGCTGCAGGGGTCAGAGAAAGCCAAGAGCGGAAATTAAGGGGGTTGATGAGACGCTGATGGCAGTGGGGTCTCACAGTCCCATGGGGGACCATCGGACCCCCCACCTGGCCCAGCCACGGGCTTTCAGGAGTCCCCTCACCCTGTCCGCCCTGGCCCCAGTGCCCACAGCAAACCGAGGTCGGCCCAGCTCTCCCGGGCTGGAGCTGAGAAGTGTGAGCACGTTCACCCCAGCTTGCCTCCTCCCAAGTGCTTGCCCTTGGGGTGCTGCCCTGCTCTCCCCAGGGTCTGGGGAAGGGAACCTGGCCGCTCTCTGTATGCCCGCCTCCCCCACCCCCCCACCAAGGGCCCAAGCACAGGGGCTTCTCCGTTGAGTCCCGGATGTGACCTGACCTGTGCCCGCATGCCCTCGGGTCCAGAAACCAGCAGCTGTGTCCTGCCTTCCTGCCGCGCCTCCACTGCCCGCTTTTCTGGGGCGGTTGAGCCTACTCCTGCAGAAGCAAGGGCCTGGCTTGGAGGGGTGCCAGCCCTGGGGGGCATGGCCCCAGAATCAGCAGCCCCCACAGCAGGGCAGCAGCAGCAACCTGGGGTCTGGACGGGACCAGGGAGCCAGGTGCCCTCCTGGACTGCTGCCCCCAATGAGCACTGCCTTCAGGGGCCAAGCCACTCACTGTCCAGGGCCACTCAGCCCCTGGGTCTGGCCCCTCGCCTCCCCCAGGCTCCAGGACCCGCCTCTGCGCCCTCCCTCCTCCCAGAGAAGCTGGATGGAAAGGCCTGAGGGAAGGGACTTTTCACCCCACCCCACCCCACCCCCCAAAAAACCGACCCCCTCAACCCTGCTGGGCATTGGGGCTGGGCTCCCTGGAGGTGGGGGCAGTGCGTCTGTGGGGGGAGGGGCTTGGTTAGGGAGTGGGCCGCCCCAGCCCCATGGGCAGTGCCTGTGCAGTGGGGCAGAGCTGGGTCCCGGCTCACGGGGGACACGGGGATCCAGGGCTCCCGGGCATCTCTGTGGGCATGCAGAGGGAGGGGCCCTGACCAGCCGGCCCCGCAGGTGGAGTTCGAGGACGGCTCCCAGCTGACGGTGAAGCGCGGGGACATCTACACCCTGGAGGAAGAGCTGCCCAAGAGGGTCCGCTCCCGGCTGGTGAGTGGCCAAGGGCCGCGGTGGGGGGCCCCTGCCTGGGCCTTGCAAGCGGGCTCCTGACTCCACAGCACTGACCTGGCGCCTCGCCCACCCGACTCCGGCCTGGGACGCCTCCCAGCTCCAGCGGGCAGCGTGAGCTCAGGGCTAGTGTCCTGGCAGACGACGCAGCCCCTTGTTGGGGGGCAGCACGTCCCAAGGTGGCGAGGGCTGAGCCGGCGCTCAGCAGGCGGAGGTACACGAGGGAAGGGGGAGGGGCCCCGAGCCCCCGCTAACTGACCCCTGCCCTCTGGTCCCCGCAGTCGGTCAGCACGGGGGCACCCCAGGACAGCGTCGCCCCGGGCGAGGAGGTGAAAGCCGCCAAGCGCCCCAGAGTGGGCGCCCCGCGCCCCGCCGCCCCCTCGGAGGACGCGGCCCCGAGCGCGGACTACCTGGCCTTCATGGAGAGCCTCCTGCAGGCGCAGGCGCAGGCGCAGGCGCGGCCCGGCGGCCCCTTCTAGAAGCCGCGAGGCCCCCCGGGGCGCCTGTCACCCTCAGCGGCCGCCCCCAAGGAGCGGCGGCGCCGCCGGCCCGCAGCCTGCGGGGAACCCTGGGCGGCGGCCGCGGGACTCAGGGCGCGGTCGGCGGGGGCCGGGCGGGCCCCAGCCACGGCCTCTTCTCCACACGGTGCTAGCCCTCGGCCCGCGAGGACGGACGGACAGACGGACGGCGGGCGGACAGCGCGCAGCCGCCGCCGCCGGGCGCGGGCGGGCAGGACGCCCGCGTCGTTTTCCAGGACGCGGGGCTGCGACGCGGACAGCCGAGGCTTCCTTTCTGCGCGGGGCGAGGACGGCGCCCCGGTTTTTCGTTCGTTCGTTGGTTGTTGGAACTATTTTTGGCGGCCGGGCGCCGCCGCGCAGCGGCTGGGTCTGTGGCCACTGGGGGCCGGGTGGGTGGACCGAGGAGGACCCGGCGCCCCCGGACCGCTCTGGACCGCGCCCGCCCCGGCTGCGCCCCGCCCCGCGCCCTCCAGCCCGCCCGCCCTCCGCTCTCACCTTTGCTAAATAAACACTTCTCGTCCCGTTCGCCTGCGCGCTGGTTCTTGTGCGTCCGCGCGGCCGGCGTGGGGTGACGAGTGGGGGCCCCCACCCTGCACCCCTTCTTCCCAGGCAGGGCCCAGGCAGTGAGGCAGGAACGCCGAGGTCAAGGCGGGCGGCCCGGCGGTGCGCAGAGCCTGGGCGCGCGGGCACTGGGCGCCGCCATCCCCTGCCAGACCCCACGCCCCGCCTCACCCCCGGTGCTGGCCCGCAGGGTCGTTGCCCCCAAAAGCTTTACGTGCAACACAAGCCTCCCCTCCTCCAGTTTCTGGTGCCCCCCCAGCCCCCGGGTCCCCGTGAATAAGGCTCCGAGCGGGCAGGGAGGGGCGGGGCCAGGTGTGCGGGAACCCGGCCCCGCCCGCACCCAGGGGCTTCCGCGCTCAGCTGCCAACTGACCCGGGCCGCGACAGTGGAAGACCGGCCCTCCAGAGGGCGGCCCGGAGAACCTAGGGGCGGCCAGGGCACATCCCCCTCCCCAAAGCACAGGCTGGCCAGTGAAAACACACCCCCC
>PVJH01030561.1:0-24686 GCA_004026705.1 Nesogale talazaci
GTGGGCGTAGGATGCCTGGTGTTGCTTGATCAAGGACAATGTAGACCAAGAGGAATTACTGAAACCCAAAGGAAGGTCAAACATGATAGTGGGACAAAAGGAAGTAAAGTGGGACAAAAGGAAATAGAGGAAAGAACTAGGAGGCAAAGGGCATTTATAGAGGTCTAAATGTAGGCATGTACATATGTAAATATATTTTTATATAACAATAGGGAAATAGATCTATGTGCATATATTTATATGTTTTGTATTAAGGTAGCAGATGGCCATTGAACTTCTACTCAAGTATTTCCTCAATGCAAGAACACTTTGTTCTAATAATCTAGTATTCTGTGATGCTCACTTTTTTGATAGATCACTAAAGATAAAATGGGTGCATTCGCAAATGTGGTAAAGATAGGTGATGATGCCTGACTATCAAAAGATATAGCATCTGGTATCCTACAGGCTTGAAGGTAAACAAGTGGTCATCTAGCTGAGAGGCAACATAGCCTACATGGAGGAAGCACACTAACCTGTGTGATCATGAGGTGTTGAAGGGATCAGATATCAGGCATCAGAGACTCAGAACAAAAAATATCATATCGATGTGAATGAGGGGGAGGATGGAGTGGAAAACCAAAGCCCATCTGTAGATAATTAGACACCCACATATAGAAGGGTCACAGGGAGGAGATGAGCCAGGGTGCAGTACAACATCGATGAAGCGTACAACTTTTCTCTAGTTCTTTAATGCTTTCCCACCACCCACTGTCATGACCCCAATTCTACCTTACAAATCCAGCTAAACCAAAGCATGTCCCTGGTACAGATAAGAGCTCAAAACATAGGGAATCCAGAAGAGATAAACCCTTTGGGGATCAATAATGAGAGTACTGATACCAAGAGGGGAGGGGGAAGGTGGACAAGAAAGGGGGAATCAATCACAATGATCAACAGGTAACAACCCCCACTTCGGGGGATGAACAACAGAAAAGTGGGTGAAGGGAGCCAGCAGACAATGTAAGACATGACAATCATAATAATTTATCAATGAAGGGAGGCTGGCGGAAAGGGCCAGGTGGGTGAGGACCTGGTACCAAAGACTCAAATAGAAAGAAAATATTTTGAAAATGATGATGTCAGCATATGTACAAAAGTGCTTGATGCAGTGGATGGCTTTAAGGATTGTGATAAGAAGTGTAAGAGCCCTCAATATAATGATTACAAAAAGAAAGAAAGAAAAGAAAAGAGGGAGGACGATCTTGATTATTACTTTGAAACTATGAAGTACTTCTACAGATAAGGGGACATACCTCATCTTTAGAAGATACAGAAACCAATTGGAGTAATATCACTTGCTAAACATTGCTTCCTTGAAGAAAAAAATTTCTAATGATCTATTTTTACCATGTTGAACCTTCTATTCCATAACTTTTATTACTATTGGGATCTAGCAGGAAAAAAAATAACACTTCCCTTTTCCAGTATACTATGTGTTTCCAAAGTTAAAGAACACCTTCTTACATGTGTCATATTTAAAGGGGAGCTTATTCCTTCATAGTTTAAGACCACATTGTGACTCAGCTGAATACTGAATTTGGTAACTCTGGTATAGTAGAAAAGTCAAATGAATTGATATCTATTGTCTTTTACTCACTTGGCTTTATAATATTTATTTTCCAAGATAAAGCTTCCTCCTTATCCCATGTTGAAAAATGCTCAGAAATTTATCCTAAGCCATCCTTCAGGCCACATAAAGTGGAACCCATTCTATGTCATGACCCTGACAACAAGGAAGAAACTGTTCCACACAAAAGATTTCAATCATAAAAGGAACCCATGATAAATCCAATGATATAAAATTGCCAGTGTACAATATTGGTGGACGAAAAGTGGCCACAAATTATTGTCACTCTATTTTCCTTTCCTTTACCTGTGGGCTGGCCTGTAATGTCAACTGATCCACCAGAAGGCATTGAAAGTTACACTGCATTCAGAATGTTAGTCCTCATAATTCTGAAGGTTCTAGTTTTGCTTGCTTGGAATAATATTCTTTGGGAGTCAACTGTATGGGCCAGGGTTGAACCAGGCAACCCCCTGGACAGGGCAGTTCCCTGGACCAGGCAGGCCCTTGCACCCCTTTTGTGTCAGCCTCACTAAGAAAGAGATGAACAACCTGCTGAACTTTATAAACCTTTCCTCTGGCATTTCACAGAGCTTATCTACCCAAAGGGCACAGCCCCTTCACAGAACTTATCTCTCAGGGCCTCATCTGTACAGCTTCTTCCCTCTTCCCTCCTCTTCCAGAAGGCGCATCTATGTTTTCACAAACCATACCCGTACTCAGATTCAGAAAGCCTCATCCCTTTATCAGTACATACGTCATTGGCTCAAGTCCTATATATGTCCCACTGCCTCACTGCCAGGCATGGCTTCCCTGGCCTAACTTGGGCCTCAGGACCACCCAGGAGCTCAAGATGCTTTTGTCTCTCTCTCTCTCTCTCTCTCTCTCTCTCTGCTGTCCCTTCCCTTCCCAAAAGTCCTTCAATACCTTCATCTCTAACTAAACTCTGTCTCTTCTCTGCAGCTCCGTCTCAACCTCTCACCAACCAAGTCATATTGTCATGAGAATCCCAAACTGTGCGAAAAATATAATGTCAAGGAGAACTGAGACATCCCAGTTGACAATTCCAACTGAATTTTGAAGGGGACAGTCTGCATTAAATTCTCACATGAGGGACACATTTTGAAGCTTCCAGACCAACCAAGCTTCCTAGTGGCTGAATTCCCATCAGACTTTCATATCACAGAATAAAGTGGTGGGATTTATCCAATAGAAGGAGGATAATAAATTATTATTGTTTTAAGCTGCTAAGGTAATGATAATTTGTTATGCAATGATGAACAGGGATATACTATGTTGTACTTGTGATATCCTGGATTTTAACTGTGTTCTCACAGTTAATTTGGGAAATACTTAGCTTACTAGAAACATTGTCTAAGCCTCTGATCATTCCCTAATTTCTTATAAACTGAACAGTTCTTTCTTTAGCTTATCTATCCATTATGTATGTTATTTTGGGATATCTTGTTATACAGATATATATATATATATATATATATATATATTAAATTAACCCCAAAAGACATTACATTGGCCATAGTATGAGGTAATAGACATTGACTGGGCAGAATTTTGAATGATGAAAGCTGGAAGGCAGTGAGGTCATTGGTACTAGGTATTGATAAAATGGGGGTTTACCATAGACAAGCAGAACAATTGGTAAAATTATCACTCATGGTAATATGAATGTGGAAGGAAAAAAGTTCATAGCAAATTATAATGTGGTTAAAGAGATTTCCATGGAGAATGTTGAAAGTATCATAGTTCACTATGAACCCAAGAAGTTAATGATGAATTATCTGTATGGGCCAGCGTCGGACAAAGCAGCCCCCCTGGACCAAGCAGCCCCTTGTGCCCCTTTGTACCAGCCTCACAAGAAGGAGATGAACAACTTGCTGAACTTTGTGACCCCTGCCTCTGGCATTTCACGTGCTCCCCTTCTGACGTTCTGGGAAACAATTTTGCGAAACAAGATGATTGCTCAAAAGTCATCTCCCACCCCAGGACTTGCAAACGCAGCATGGGAAACTTCCCCTTTCTTTTATTATCCCACATGCTTGAAAACTCAAACCATATATATATCCTGCTACCCCAATACCAGGTGCAGCTTCTCTAGCCTAACTTACTGGGCTATTGAACCTGCCTGGGAGTTATCCGTCCCAATAAAACCTTTCTGTACCTTTGCATTTCTGAGTGAACCTTGTCTCCTTACTGTGCCTACAACTCTACCTCTCATTATCCTTTTTATGAAATGCTTTCAGTTGCTAATATTGTGTTCAAGTTTTTCGCACCTGTGATAACAAGGAACACTTCTGTAGTTTTGTCTCAATTTCTTTGTTAGCATTATGTTGGCATCATAAACAAAATGTTTAGAAGTTGCTTCTCTATTCTTTTACCCTCCAAAAGAGGATTATTTGGGTTAGCTATCTCCTTTCATGAGCTTTGGGCTTTTAATGGATTTTCATTGGTCATGAGTGGCAAGTGAGTAATAAAAGGCAGTTTAAAAAAATCATCCTGTTGGAGGCTGGTATAACTCATATCATAATCCACACAAGTCCATTGTATCAAGCACATTTGTACATTTGTTGCTATAATCATTCTCAAAATGTTTGCTTTCTACTTGAACCCTTGGTATCAGCTCCCCATTTTTAACCCTCCCTCCCCGCTCCTCCCCCATGAACCCTTGGTAATTTATAAATTATTATCATTTTGTCATTTCATACACTGTCCAGTGTCTCCCTTCACCCACTTTTCTGTTGTCCATCCCCCAGGGAGGAGGTTATATGTAGATCCTTGTAATTGATTCCCCCTTTCTACCCCACCTTCCCTCCACGCTTCCCCTATTGCCACTTTCACCACTGGTCCCGAAGGGATCATCTGTCCTGGATCCCTGTGTTTCTACTTCTTATCTACTTCTTATCCTCTGGTCTAGTCAGATTTGTAAGGTAGAATTGGGACCATGATATTGGGGGGAGGGAGGAGGAGGAAGTATTTAAGAACTAGAGGAAAGTTGTATGTTTCATTGTTGTGACCCTGCACACTGACTGGCTCATCTCCTCCTCACCACCCTTCTATAAGGGGTGTCCAGTTGCCTACAGATGGGCTTTGGGTCCCTAATCTGAACTCCCTCTCATTCACAAGGAGATGATTTACTTTTGTTCTTTGATGCCAGATAACTGATCCCTTCTACACCTGGTGATTATACAGGCTGGTGTGCTTCTTCCATGGGGGCTTTGTTGCTTCTGAGCTAGATGGCCGCTTGTTTACAGGATCTCAGATGCTATACCTTTTGATAGCCTAGCACCATCTTCATTTTTTACCACATTTGCTTATGAACCCATTTGTCTTCAGCGGAGGGTGAGCATCAAGGAATCCCAGTTTAATAGAACAAAGTATTCTTGCATTGAGGAAGTACTTGAGTAGAGGCCCAATGTCCATCTGCTACCTTAATGCTAGATCTATACATATATGTACATTGATCTATTTCCCCATCATCATATATAAATATATTTACATATGTATATTTCTGTACTTAGACCTCTATAATGCCCTTTGCCTGCCAGTTCTTTCCTTTATTTCCTTTTACTTTGCTCATGTCACACTATCATGCTCAGCCTTCACTTGGGTCTCAATAATTCCTCTCGGTTACATTGTTCTTGATCAAGCCCTACCAGGCCTTCTGCACCCTCCTCCTCATCAGTTTTGGATCACCTGTTGTCCCCTTTTCCTTGGGTTTGTTAACATCACTTCATTTTCCCCACCTCCCCCTCTCCCATTTGTACCCCCACCCCACCCCCAGTCAGTTCATTGTTTTCTCCTCTAGATTGTTTATCCACCCTATCTTATCTTGATAGACCTTCAGAAATAATAATATGCACACCAACAAGACAGAACAAAGCAAAGCAACAAAAAAATGATACGAAAAAAAGAAAAGCCTGTAAATATCTCAAGGTCTTCTGGTAGAGTCTGATGGGGTGCCACACCCTAGCCCCAAAGTCTATTTTTGGTACTCCCTCAGGACTTCCTTGCTCCGCTCCCCTTGCTATTCTGTTGCACGCCCTTTAGTGTTTTGCCTCAGTGTGGTGGGGTCAGATCAGGTGCAATTTGCACACTGTGTCTACAGTGTTGTCCCCTGCAGGGGCTATGGCTCAGTGAGAAATGTTGTGTTTTATAGTGGAGACAGCCACATAATTCTCTGTGTGCATTGGCTGCTTTGAGCAGGGGTATCATCCTCAGGGCTTGGTGGGCCAGGATGAGCTCCACTCTTCCTTCCTCCCCCTTCATTTGTTTCGTGTGCTCTGGTCAGACATGTCCCTCTCCCTGAGCTGCAGCTTCAGTCTTCTTGGGGGAGGGGAGGCTGTCCACGTAGTTGGGTTTGGACATCAGATCTCTCTACTGGTTTCCTACTTCGTTTTAAAATTAATAAAAATTTCTTTCAGTGATCCTTCTCCTGTCATCATCATGATTGCCTTTGTTAGGATAGCTAAGTAACTGAACTACATTTAGATAAAAATATTTGGGTTTGTGCTTTGATTTTACATATGTTGTTGTGTTTATTGCTATTGTTTTTGTGTCCAATAATCACTTTTGGCTTAAGTTGTACCCCATTATGGTTAATCCCTGTGATCTCCTTCTGGCCAATTAAAAAAAATACTTTTATTGGGGACTCTTACATCTCTTATCACAATCCATACATTCCTCCAATGTGTCAAAAACATCTGCACATACGCTGCCATCATCATTTTCAAAGCGTTCTCTTCTCACTTGAGCCCCTGATATCAGCTCCCCATATCTTCCTCCTCCCTCCCCCCACCCTCCCTCACAAATCCTTGATAAGTTATAGATCATTTTTTTCCCTCCATTGCCCCTCACCCACTTTTCCATTCGTCCCCCTGGGAGGGAGTTCTAGTTGGTCCTTGTAATGACTCCCCCTTTCTGCCCTCACCCTTCCCTAATCCTCGTGGTATTTGTTGACCCTGAGGGATTTATCTATCCTGGGTTCCTTTTGTTTTGGGCTCTTATCTGTAGCAGTGTGCGTGCTCTGGTCTAATCCAGAGCAGGTAAGGTAGGATTGAGGTCATAGTAGTGGGGTGAAGGAAGCACCAAAGAACTAGAGAAAAGTTGTGTGTTTCATCGGAGTTATACTGCACTCTGCCTGGCTCATCCCTTTTAGCCATTTTAAAGGAAAAACTATCATGAAATATATTTGAATTTGAAATTTTGGCAGAAAGGTAGAATATTAGAACAATTTTCATATGCGTTTAAAATTTTCTTTGCCAAAATGAAAATCACTGAAAAGGGAATTTCATTTAGTTTTGTGAAATCTTTGTAAGACAAAGCAGTCCATCTGCTTATGGAACATAATTCACAAAGAAAAATAAAGAGCAAAAAGAATAATGGAAAGGGAATAACTAAATGGGAAACATTATATATAAAAAGAGATACTGCATTTTAAATATACATATTTATTGAGAGAGAATAAGATGCATACAGGGTTCTTACATTCAGTAGGAGAGTATAATTCACCAAAGGATAGTTAGAAAACATATAAATCACTCTTTTCCTGAATGCTTACTGAGCTAGTGCTTTTTGAAAAAGATGACTCCACTTAATTTTTTCTAAATTTTGAAACAGTTGCCTATACTCTAGGTCTCCTATCATATCTATTCTTTATTCAATCCACTGCATTGTGAAATATTACCTACATCTCTACCAAAATTTTTTTACCAACAGTGTCCAGTATGTCGATAACACAAAGGGTGACCCTGCTCTGTCCTGGCTTTCCATCTATCTCTCTATCTCAGCTAAATCTTTCAGGGAAATCCCCTTCATTTCCTTTTTATTTTTGTGTCTGGTTTTCATGCTTTCTCCACCCTACTTTTCACTGAAATTATTGGACATCCTATTAAATTTTTATCATTTTACCTATCTATAGGTTCTGTGTATTTTCATAGTATATGAAGCTGATGATTTCAACGTACTTTTTAGTCTCAAACTTTGTTGTCTTCCATGATTTTAAGACTTCTTGACCCAACTACCAATTGGATTTGCCTTTCTGAATTTTCTAAGGCTCCACACACTCCATGAATGAAATGGAACCCAGTACCATTCGAGGCTCATGTAGTTCACTTCCAAGTTGATGGTACAGTGCCATGTGGCCACAGAAACACAGGGAGGAAAACTGTGCTTTGTAGATGGAATGAGCAGAGAAGTGAGACAAGGGTAAACTGAGCAGAGTTTGTGTCAGAGAAAGAGACAGTGGTCAGGAGAAAAAGAGAAGGAAATGAGAGGATACCACTGGTTATCTGAGGCACCTTGATGGGGGGCTGAGTTCAGAAACACAGAATAGAAGACATCAAGTGTAGCAATTAGTTAACCTTTGCTTCCAGTAATTTTCCTTGATATCTATTGCAGAAATCTTGACCTTTACAACAAAAAACAGCTGTCTTCAGGTACCCAACATACATTCTAAAAGATGAACAACTATGTGAACAGTCCAATTCAGAATGGTTGTACAGCCACCCACCTGGAAGAAAAGGATACACTTGTTATCGGTGGCTCCGATTGACAGAACAAGGCATTCACGCTAGGTATCGAAGAACAAAATGGTCGGAACTCACAATCGAAGGACATTCCCTACCCATATCAAGTCTAGTCTCCAAGGAAAGGACACATCTACCTCTCAAAACGTGCTCTTTAGATGAGAAGGTGTGCCAAGAGCTCTTCAGAAAATACTGGGGGAAAGGAAACAGGTTGAGGTAACATTACCTTTGTGCTGTAAAATGAAGAAATCCCTGGTTCTGCATCCTGGGCCTTGATCCATGGTGCAGCTGCCATAATCTTTCAAGCATCGGCCCTTCTCATAAGTTTTGCAGACCATGCACAGGGTGGATAAAGCTGAGGAAAGGAAGATATGACAGCTGAGCCCTGAGTAGGGTAATCTAGAACCAAATGGATTAAGGACTCAAAAATGGACCAGGAGGCAAGGTCAAAGCATGAACCTAAATACCTCCCCCACTCCCTATTTTATAATCTGGGGAACTGAAAATATTACCATTAGATTGCATCTGTTGAGCTTTAGGGATCTAGGACTTTGGCAAGAATAAATAACCTTGAGCAAGTATGTGAGATATTAGCTGCCATTAGAAATGTGTAATGCTTGGGTATGAGAGATGAGAAAAACATTATAGGTTTCAACATGGTAGGTACAAATAGCAACCATGCACTTCAAGAACCTTGGAAAAGTTATATCTCTATAAATGTATCCGCTTGGAGTCAGACTTAATGTACCCTACCACCAGTCTTATGTTCACACTCTGAGAAATTTTATGGGAGGGTCATGAAGTGAAAGGGATCTCCCGAGGTGTTGTGCCATTGTACAGAGCACAACCAGAGCATAGGTGTAATCACCGAGCTCAAGAATCCCTGTAGATGGTGGTAGATAAGACTACACTGTCTCAAAGGATTGAAAGTAGGTTTCAGTCTCCCAAGATTCCACATCTCAACAAAATTTCCAGTATTATTTATACACACACAAATGAACATATAGGTTCACTGTAAGACCCTCAGTGACCTTGCTGGATCACTACCCTGGGGCTATTTTTGTGTAGAAAGACTGGAGTCAAAATTGATCTGCCTCTTGAGGAGGCAGTACATCATGCCAAATAGCCCATGACAGATCCCTTAGGAAGGACTCTTGCTCTGGTAGGATTCAGGATGGGGGCACCGAGAAGACGCTTCAGACACTGCGTAGTCAGATCATTCCATGCCTTATCCTGAACCCCTTACCCTCCTATGCTCACTGTTCAAGCTAGTTAGACCAGCATCCCAGAACTGGGAAAAGTCTACTACTCCCCTTTATCCTAAGCCTCTGCCCTTGCTGAGTCAGGGTCTCACCCACTCCTTTGAAGAACAGGATAGGGAAGACTGCCAGTAGCAGGAGCAGGGACTTGTCCATCTCACTCTGGGATGACAGAAAGATGCAGGACGGAGAAAGACTGCTTGGCAATGGGGAGGAAAGAAGGCTAGAAAGTCTGCATGGAGTTACTCCCAGACTGTGGTCAGAAGCTTCCTTTTAGAGACTTGTCTGTGGGTGTTTCACCACTTCCTAAGCTCAGGAAACATCCTCAGGTGCAACTTCCTGTTCCCCTTTTTCTCTTGAGGCTGCCCCCGTGGATGTGGGGGGTGGGAAGATGCTGCCGGTTCAGACCTGATGGTACCCTCCACAGTCCCTGACCCCTTTGTTCTTTAAGCATTCTGTCCAGTGGGAATCATCCTCCACTGTACCAAGTCCAAGAAAAGGGTCTTCTAATTTGGAATGCCCTTTATAAAAGGTCCTGTGGTCTAACATCTTCCCTCACCCCCTCCTCCTCTTCAGTGCCCGCTCATGATAGTCAGCCAGCAACGCAGGGCTGCAATCAGCCTCAGAGGGAGGATATATCCACCTTAGACTAGTCCATACCTTTCCCTTCCAGATTTGACCCTATTTTTGTTTTAGTTCACACTCCAGGTCTATCCCTCCCAGTACAGATTCATTGTGGTCCGGGGCACAGGCAGTCACAATAACAATAGAAATTAGGAGGCCCTTGAGGGGTTTTAGAAATAATTGGAAAACTAATGGATTCTATTTATAAAAATACTTCTAAACTCCAAAAAAACCTGCTTCATATACTCTCAAAAGTTAAACAGGCCCAAGAGATAGACTCAAAGCATGTATCTAGTCCAAGCTTGCTTAATGAAACTATTATTGCTAGTTTCTTTGGAGTTGGCTCCAGCTTATAGAGGCTGAATGTACAACAAAACTAAATACCGTGGAGTCCTGTGCCATGTCCGCTATTATTGAAATGCTCTAATTCATTGTTAATGTGCAAGAGATCAAAGAAGGACAAACTGACCAACACTTAGTGGAATGCATAAAACTTCCCCTTTATTAGCAGTCTGGAGGGTAAATTACATGGTCAGCCCACTTAGAGGTCACCAGGGCTACTCTCTTCTCTTTTTTAAAAGCAGTTTTATTGGCACTCTGTCAACATATCACACAATTCATAGTTCATTCTTATTTAGCAGCATTGTACAACCTTTACCACAAACAATTTTTTTGGGGGGGCATCACTGCTCTCCTGTGGTGGGAGCAGGAGGCCAGCCCTATTGCTGGAATTGAACCTCCATCCCAGTGGGCCGCAGTCCCGCGTACAACCACTATACCACCGGGGCTCAGCCCGTACCACAAACGATTTTATAGCATTCTCTTCTTCCTTGTACTTATGGCAACTCTCTTTTCCAGAACAGAAACCTCCACCCCCACATCCCCCCAGACAGCCACAAGCTTCCAGGCCCACACAAATCCGCTTTTCCAGTAATGGGTTTAGGCTGAGTCATAAGAGGGGAGTGCCTTGGCCAGAAAACAAACTCTGAAATCAGACAGATTGGTTTGAAGCATGGTTCCAGCAATTACTGGCTGCGCCACTGTGAAGTTATTACAATTTTGTCCCCCAGTATTCTCATCAGGGAAGGTTATTGGAAATTTTGCATGATCTTTTAATTCCATTCAAGACCAGTTTCACCAGTCAGAGACTAGCAAAGTCCCTGAGACTATAGTCCTTAGTCACTCCTGACCAGAGAGTGAATTCATCCCCATGGCTTCATTTTCAGCCAAACAACAGACAGGGTTATAGGGCGGTCAATAACACTAGTGAGGTATGCATACCTTAGAATGACCAAGCCCAACACCACAACCACCAACAGCAGCAAAGTTTTGGGTTTGTTTTTGGATATATTGGGGTGCTGATTTAGAAAATTGCATTTGGATAGACTGCCTCAATTTTAGGTTCTTTGATATGACATTCCACTATGTTTTCATTACATTATATTAATTTATTAATTGATCATTCTGGATTTAAGTATTAGAAAAATCCAGGCCCAGAAATTACAAGGTAAAAGAAAAAAAACACATGAAATACTTCTAAAAAAGCTAGGTATTAAGGAACCTGGTGGTACAGTGGTTAAAACATTTGGCTGCTTAAGCCAGAAGGATTCGGTATTAAGTGACTTCCAAGGGAAATTGGGTATGGACTCATGCAGGCTACTTGGTTACTCACCGAGCGGCCAATCATAAACCACCAATCACTCCACAGCCTTGGATGGAAAGGTTTGGAAGCCCAAAGAGGCAGTTCTTCTCTGACTTATATGGACACTATGAGTCAGAATTGATGAGCTGGCAACACACTTTTCTCTTGGGCATGTTTACTTGTGTTTTATTGACAAAAGAAATTGCCTGTGTGGGTCATTAAAACACATTATGCATAGCAATGAGAAGAATGGGCATTCCAAAACACATGATTTTGCTCCTGCGGCAAAACGTGCCTGTACATGGGTCAAGAAGCAGCCAGTCATTGGGAACAAGGGAACAACGTCTACTTTTACATCAGAAAAGGATTCAAGGAGATTGAAACAATTTACATGCCCATCAGGAGAATGGACAAATAAAATTTGATACATACACAAAAAGAATGATGAAACCCCGAAACATATCACAGCAGAATGGACCTGGAAAATATCACGGTGAGTGAAGCTATTCAACCACAACAAGATGGATATTATACGAGACCACTGTTGTAAGTAGAGAAAATGCATCATAAAAAATGAAAAACCTCACCACCAGGGCAGTGATGCCTAAAAAAAAAAAAGAAAGAAAGAAAAACTTTCATACTCAAGGGAATAGAATTTGGAGGCTACCAGGTAGATAAGTGCAAGGGGTAGAAGACGGAGCAAAAGAACTTTTTTTATAAATTTGCGTGTAATGTAAGATAGTGCACAAGAGGGAGCAGAGAAATCAAAGTTAAATAATATGATTCATAGTTTAAATTGTTGAATACAAAGTTGACAACCTGAAATGCAACTCCTCACATAACTTATAATAAAAAGTTGAAAAAATTAAAAATAAAATCAGGAGAGGTATGTGTCACTAATATATTCTCTCATTTTACTTACTCAATATGTATGTTCACCAGATAATCGGAGAAGTTGGACTCCATGAAGAATGCAGCATCAGGTTGGAGAGAGACTTATTAACAACTTGCCGTATGCAGATGACACAATCTTGCTTGCTGAAAGTGAGCCGGACTTGAAGCCCTTTGGAGGAAGGTCAAGGATGGCAGCCTTCAGAATGGATTACAGCTTAGTGTACAAAAACCCAGATCCGCACAACTGGATCTGACAAACGGAGGAAAGGTTGGAGTCGTGAAGGATTTTATCTTGCTAACCTCTATAATCAGTGTTCATGGAAACAGCACGAGGGAGGTCAACGGGCACCTTACATTAGATAAATCTGCTGCACGAGATCTCTTTGGAATATTGAAAAGCAAGAATGGCACTTGGAGGACTAAAGTGAGCTTGACCCAGGCCATGGGATTTTTAATCCCTTCATATGCTTGTCAAAGCTGGACGCTGAGTAAGGAAGACTGAAGTACTGATGAATTTTAATTATGGTGCTGGTGAAGAATATTGAAAGTACAATGAACGTCCAAGTCAACGTGTTGGAAGCAGGACCACAAGAGTCCTCCTGCGAGGCGAGAATGGCAGCGCTTCTTCTCACCCTCTGGACATGTCATCCGGAGAAACCAGTCCCTGCAAAGGGACATCTTGCTGCTGGGTACAATGGAAAGACAGTTCAAACAAACACACAAACACACACCTTCAAAGAGATTTGGATCGACACAGTGGTTGTAATGGTGGTTTTGCACCTAACAATTGTGATGGTGGAATAGAATTGGACAGAGAGAGCCTTACCTTAAAGTTAGTGTCCTGCATGTGGAAGTCTATCCACTCAAGTTGTGAGAAAATAAATGTCTGACTGTGGTATTTCTGTTACCACAGCGCTAGATAAAAGAGAGATCTCTCAATTTACATGGTAAATAGCACTTACAAATGATTCTTTATTTTCACACCCCTATTAACGACCATGCTTTTATTACATTAAAGACACTTTTTTTCAAAAGCAAATAACCTTTATAAGCAGTTGGGTATACATTTGGGAGATTATTTGGGTGGGCTATTGATGGGAGCCTTTTATTTTTTATTTATTTTTTTTGATGGGAGCCTTTTAAAAGAAGGTTTTCTGTAACTTGTAAAAATTCAGTGATTCCAAGTGTTAAGAAGGATTCAGTCTGAGATGATATTCTGTGATTGTCTTAGAAGATGGAGGGACCACGTATAAAGGACCACCACCTTCCCTGGTTCATGGCCCGTGGGAGTAAGCCCATGCCTCAGCCATGGGAGCCGATGAAGCCCTGACTGGCCTGTTGCTCCACTGAGATAAATGGACCCTTACCTCCTGCCTCCTGACTAAAGCGACTAGCAGTCGCTTCATATTCCCAGCCTCATCCTGTCCTCCTGTCTATGAATAGCTTGCTTCTTTGTAAGCCTTCAAGTTGGGAACTGTCCCTTTGTGTGCAATCCTGGCATAAGCTATAGGCCATAGGACAGGAAGAGTATTCAAACCTGCCCCTAATACAGTCTGGGGCCTTGGAGTGTCTATACTTTAAGGACTCCTGCACTTCCACTTCTGGCATGCCCTTTTTTTTTTTTTTGGCATCACTGCCCTCAGGTGGTGGGAGTAGGAGGCCCAGCCTTTGCTCCAAGGAGCTGGAAACGAACCTCCATCCCAGTGGGCCACAGTCCTGTGCACAACCACTATGCCACTGGGGCTCAGCCCCTCTGGCATCCCTTTTGAATATAAATTTTCTTTTTGTAGATCGAACCCTCTTGAACCCATTCAATTAGTAATATGAAAGCTGGTCTCTACATTATCTTACAGTCGTTTATCCTGACAGGGATTCCTGCAGGGAGCAGGCACTTAAGCTGATGACCTAGAGTCCAAGTGGCTTTCCTACACAACTGTGACCCTAAGTAATTTCAGTATCACATCAGTGTGTTGTCACCGAATAAATCCATTGTCTTCTGAGTTTGGTTGACAGTCCAGACTTGAAACATACTCTGATGCTTTTCATATTTGCTTTGTTTCTCAAATTAAATGAATGCATAACAAATGTCCTCCATTAAGCCCTCGGCTTCCTATAGGAATTTGGAGGAGAGAGCCCAGTGAGCAGAGGTTCAATCCATGACAATTTAAAAATGTCTTCTTTGGCTGAGCCCTGGTGGTGTAGTGGTTGAGTGTGGGACAGCAACTCACTGGGTTGGAGGTTCAAATCCAGCAGCAGCTCTCCAGTAGCAAGGGTGGGCCTCCCACTCCTACCAGAGGGCAGTGATGCCACAAATAAATAAATTCTAGACACAAAAATGTCTTCTTTACTTTGCCAAGAGGTGTGGTTGCTCTCATTGCTGTTTTTCACAAGCCTGTCTGAACTATTTAACATGATCTTTTCATCCATTAAGATTATGCTATGATTTATTTCCTTTAGATGTTAATTATTATGAACTGATTGACAGATCACCTAATGGTGAACCATACTGATAGTCTTTTTTTTTTATGCATTGTTTTGCTTTTCAAAAATAATTCTGTGGTGGGCTGAGCCCCGGTGGCGTAGTGGTTGTATGTGGGACTGTGGCCCACAGGGCTGGCGGTTCAAATCCAGCAGCAGTTCTCCAGGAGCAAGGCTGGGGCTCCCACTCCCACCAGGGGGCAGTGATGCCGCCCCCCCCCAAATATAATTCTGTGGAAAATATTTTACTTGATACTTTGCAGATATAAATAGCCATTGCTTTTCATTCCTTTTTATAATTGGGAATCAAATCACCTAAGTAATTGATCTTTGTTTCTATATTTTTACAAAATCATTTTATTGGTGGCTCATACAGCCCTTATCACAACACATGCATTCATTCATTGTATCAAGCACCTTTGTACATTTGTTACCATCATCATTTTCAGGACATTTTTTTTCTACTTGAGCCCTTGGTATCAGGTCCTCACTCCCCCCACCCACTTCAACCACTCTCCTACCCTCCTGAACCCTTGATCATTTATAAATTATTTTTCCCACATCTTACACTGACCGTTGTCTCCCTTCATGCACATTTTTTGTCCATCCCCTAGGGAGGGGTTATATGTAGATCATTGTGATTGGTTCCCCCTTCTCCTCCCACCTACCCCTTATCCCCTTGGTATCCATTATTGGTCCTGAGGGGTTTATCTGTCCTGGATTCCCTGTGTTCCCAGCTCTTATCTCTACGTGTGTAAATGCTCTGGTGTAGCTGGATTTGTAAGGTAGAATTGAGATCATGATAGTGGGGATCAGGAAGCATTAAAGAACTAGAGGAAATCTGCATGTTTCATTGGTGCTATGCTGCACCCTGACAGTCCCCTGTGGGCTTCCAAGACTGCTAACTTCACAAGAGCAGAAAGCTCCGTCTTTCTCCCACGCAGTGGTGCATAGTTTTGAACCGCTGTCCCCCTGCAAGATTGGTGGGACTTACATCGGAAACCACCGGAACTTGTGTGGCATTTTGTTCGGGTTATAATGATTACTTTTTAAAGAGCAGCCTTCACTATTAGTTTTGAACCATTCCAATTACTGATTTATTTAAGAACTCTATGCTTTTTTTGGTGTGTGTGTAAAGCACGTAAGCTTTATTTACAATTCATGAGTGGGGTGGGGGAGAGAGCATCTGGTCCCACATGGAACAATAGTTCCTCCAAAAGACAAGGAGAGGTCAAAGACATGCAGTCCTCAGAAAGTTCATGGGAAGTTTTCATTGCTTTTAGTTCCCATTTTCTTTCTTCCTCTTTTTTTTTTTTAAAGCACTTTATTGGGGACTCATGCAGCTCTTATCGCAATTCATACATATATCCATTGTGTCAAGCACACTTGTGCATTTGCTGCCATCATCATTTTAAAAGCATTTTCTTTCTACTTAAGCCCTTGGTATCAGTTCCTCACTCCCCCCCCCCCCCCCCCCCCTTCCCCCCCTCATGACCCCTGGATAATTTTGTTTTTCATGCCTTACACTGTCTAATGTCTCCATTTACCCACTTTACTGTTGTCCATACCCCTGGAGAGGGGTTATAGATAGATCATTGTGATCGGTTCCCCACCCTCCCCCATCCTTTCCCTTCCCCTCCTGGTATGGCTACTCTTGTTATTAGTCCCGAGGGGTTTGTTTACCTGTCCTGCATTCCCTGTGCTTCCAGCGCTTATCTATACCAGTGTGCATGCCCTGGTCTAGCTGCATTTGTAAGGTAGAATTGGGGTCATGATAAGGGAGGAAGCATTAAAGAAGTAGAGGAGAGTCGTATGTTTCACCAGTGCTATACTTCACACGGGTTGACGCATTCCTTCCTTGTGACCTTTCAGTAAGAGCATGTCCAATTGTCTACAGGTGGGCTTTGGGTCTCCACTTCACACTCCCCCTCATTCACATTGATATGAATTTTTGTCCTGAGTCTTTGATGCCTGATACCTGATCCCATCGGTACCTCATAATCACACAGGCTGGTGTGCTTCTTCCATGTGAACGCTGTTGCTTCTCAGCTAGATGGCTGCTTATTTATCTCCAAGCCTTTAAGACTCCAAATGCTATATCTTTGGTTAGCTGGCCACCATCAGCTTTCTTCATGACATTTGCTTATACACTCATTTTGCCTTCAGTGATTGTGTTGGGAAGGTGAACATCACAGCATCACAGGTTCTTGTGTTGAGAGAGTACTTGGATAGAGCCCAACGTCAATGTGCTGCCTTAATACTGAACCAGCCACTAAAGTCAATGATGAAGAAATCAAAGAATTCCACAAATTTCTTCCAACTGAAATTGACCAAGTGTGTAGTCAAAATGCATTGGCAATTAGAATGCTAAACATTTCAGGCTGTTGGAACCAAAGGCATGCTTCTCTGGAGATTCTTTTGGCAGCTTGCTGGAACATAGAAGGAAGCCAAGATGGGCCTTCATGAATTATCTTCAGTACTTCACTATGAACTCCAGTGTTCCAAGTAATTTATACCTAGAGGATAACCTTGCGGTTGTCAGTATGATCTTCATCGGTTCTTCAAATGCCCACAGATCTACTCAGAAGCTTGGAGATTTCTTCTGTGAGATATGATGAACAGGAGGCCTTTGCCCCAGATTTGGGGTTTACCTGCATGAAAAGTTCTCTGGTAGCTGCTGTCAAGAACTCTATTCTTTAACTACGTTTTGAAACCTCCTAAATCTTGTTCAGATGGTTATTTAAAAAATAACTGGAAACAACACTCTGTCAAATCCTTGGTGCAGATGTGTATGCTCTACTTTCTGGATGATGCAGGTTGGGGAAGGGAGAGGCTGAGAGTAGGATTCCCAGTTCCTCTAAATCAGTGGTCTTAACCTTCCTAATGCAGTCCCTCAAGTTGTGGTGACCCCCCAACCATAAAATTACTTTTGTTACTACTTCATAACTATAATTTTGCTACTCTTATGAATCATAATGTAAATATCTGATATGCAGGATGTATTTTCACTGTTACAAATTGAGCATAATTAAAGCATCATGATCATTACAAAACAGTATGTAGCTATATATTGTAAAATAGTTATTTCTAATTACAAGTAAATGGAATTTTGTCTTGAAGCATGGTGTAGCATGGGTAACAGTCATAATATAACAGTAAATGGCATTGTTACATTTTGCCAGAGTATGTGTAAAAAGCCAACATCGGTGTGAAGGTTGAGATAGTTTCTCACTAGATCAGAAATTCTCAGGGCAGTCTTTGCAAGAGCACAACAAAGATCACCTTCCACAACAAGTCCATTTCTGTATTTAGACTTGATAACCAACAAACTGGAAACTCCTGTTTCACAAAGCTATTTTGTTGGAAATGGAGGAAGATGGTGGAACACAGTCTCAGACAGAACAGGATATGACAGCAAACACTTGATCCAGAATTTTTTCAACTGGGATGGTAGGGAAATCAGTTTTTGCTGCATCGCTGTCAACAAGTTTACTGAACTCCTCTTGTGCTGTCTCAGGAACATCTTCAACTTTGACTGCGAATGGGCTTCTGGCAGGAGCAAGTGGGGTGTCAGGTAGAGGAGCAGTGTCTCCTTCCCTAAGACCACCAAAAATATGTGGTTTCTGATGGTCTTAGACGACCCTTGTGAAAAGATTGCTTCACCTCCAAAGGGGCTGCAATCACAGCTTTCAACCCTTTTCCTAAAAGAGATGAGCTATGAGGATAGGCTTGACCCTGGTTTAAGTTGGTAGGAGATAAATGAAGAGCCTTAGCCTTTGTCTATGGCCGTGTCTCGGACCAGCAAAGACTGGTTAACATTCAATAGCCACATTCTCTAAAAAGAAATTATAACACATACATGACTGCATATATCTACTTTCTTATCATGAGACAGTCTTATAAGGTAAATATCAAAATTTAGCAATGCTTGCCTCTAATAATTAGTTTGTGTGGGTCTTCTAAATTGTTGCTTTTACTTGAGGCTAATTTTTTTATTTACAGAAAGGTTGGAAACATGTTATAGAGAATCTTGTTATCACTTAGAGTTTCCCCTTATCGTTAGCTTTTACATGGCTACTATACATCTGCTATAAATAATGAGCCAACATTAACAATTTTCCAAAGGGTGTTTTTTCTTTTCTGGGTCACCATCTAGGATCCCACATTTCCTATAATCATCCTATCTTCATAACTCCTCTGAATTGGGAAAAGTTCTTGGACTTTCATGATGTTGGTTTTATTAAGTTTTTACTGAACACGTACTGTGACAAATTTGATGCGTTTCTCACCATCAGACTGAGACTATGAGTTTAGGAAAGGTAGTACAGGTAAAGTAGCATTCTCATCATAACTTTCCAAGGGTATCAATCTCCCTGGCCTGTCAGAGATTATATTAACCTTGAATCCCTAATGGAGAGAGAGTGTGCAGTTTTCTCTACTATAGTTATTTTTTCAACTTTTCATATTGTGCTCTTTGAAAACAAGTCATTAAGTGTTGTCTAGTGAATCTATTTTTTAACACAAGTGCATTTTAAAGAAATTTTACAAAGTTCATATAGCAATAATTCCAAAGGTTCAAAATAATATGGCAGATATAGAGAGATAAAAAAAGGCCTTCAATTGGTCCTTTCTTAATCACGATGACTCATCATGGTTCAATTTTGTGGAGCAAGATGTAATTGGACTCATATTAACTTAAGTCAAAATATCTGGATTAGGATAGGTCACCTGTGTGTTGTTAGATTTGTTACTGATGTCTTTGATTGCATTAGCAAGGCTCTGGTTTAAATTATAGGCAACCATGGAAAATCCCAATTGTCTTCCCTTTTCTTTGTTTTGGGTTTGTTTTTTTGGTCACAGGAATCATTAATGCAACCATAATAAGGAAAAATAATCCTGAAACAGCCTTATTTGGGAGAACTCAATGGCTTAACAGGAAGAAAGGGGAGCTTCTGGGTAAGAGGGTACACATACACTTTCTTTAGGTCTGTATCCACTAACCATATCTTTTTTTGTGTGTGTGGGGGCATCATTGCCTCTGGTGGTTGTGGGTGCTACCCAGTGCCGCTCCTGAGAGCCGCCGCTGGATTTGAACCGCCAAGCCCGCGGGCTGCAGTCCTGCACTCAACGACTTACGCCACCGGGGCTCAGCCCAACCATATCTTTTTATAACACTGTCCTGCTTTATCTAAAAAATTAATCTGGTACCTGTAGCCAATATATTGTGGGTCTGCATGTTTCTAAAGAGTTTTGCTATGTATAGTCTACTAGTGCAATTTTAACCCACTTTATTCCTTTTCTCAAACTCCTTCCCTTTTGAATTTATAAATGCCTTATCTTATTTTCCTAAGATATTTGCCTTATCTATTATTTGCACACATTTACAGTGTAATTCCACCTTGACCAATATCTTTACATTTAATTTCTTTATTCTTTTTGTGTGTGTGTGGCATCACTCCCTTTGGTGGTGGGAGTAGGAGGCCCAGCCTTGCTGCTGGATTTGAATCTCCAATCCAGTGGGCCGCAGTCCCGCGCACAACCACTATGCCACCGGGGCTCAGCCAATTTCTTTATTCTTTATGTCTATTCAAAAGACATACAAATTTCAATTTAGTTGTTTAGCTTATTGTTAGAAATGTAATATTATATTCAATAAGTAATTTAAAATAATGATAGTATTTTGTATGTTTTGCATGATAGTTGGTAAGGAAATGAGAATGAAGGGAAAGGATATAAAAGGGAAGAGAGGAATGAGAGCAAGAAGGAGACCGAAGACAAAAGAACAATAAAAACGTATAGAGTATATATGTATTATATATATATATATATAGAGAGAGAGGGATTAAGATGGTGGCGAGTTTCCTGAATTTATGAGAAAGACGCATTATACTCAAAAGGGAAAAGTATATCTTTCCCTGCCTAGAAGCATGCTAAACTCATTTTGTAAAAAAATGATAATAATAAATAATACAATTCACAAGGGAGGGAGAGTTGGGGAGGAAGGGAAAAAATGAGGATACCAAGGGCTCAAGTTAAAAGAAAATGTTTTGAGAACAATGATGGCAACAAATGTACAAATGTGCTTGACACGATGGATGGATGGATGGGTTGTGACAAGAGTTGAAGGAGCCCCAGTAAAACAGTTATTTTAAAAGATACATTTCTTCCTAGACTTCTTTAAAGAGTGACCTTACTCTCTACAGTCACATTCATTCACTGTTCAACATGAGACAATGTGGCTTCTGACTCCCCTAACTCGCCTTTCTGAACAGCTTTCAAGTTACCACATAGACCAGAACGTGATTCTTTTTTATCCTGTTTCCTTTCCTACAACTCTACCAAAACCCCAGTGTCATTTTTTTTTTAGTGGGCATCACTGCCCTGGTACCCCAGTGTCATTTTTGAGAATTCAGCTTCACCTGCTTTTTATTGTAGTGGTCTCTTGTTTTGATGATAATTGCATCTTTTTAAGTCTCATGACTTAAGTTATTGGTATGTTCTCATTATGTACAGAGCATCAAAAGCTGATAATACCAGCATTTCTACCTCAGACCTTGATATTTTATGCTTTTCTAAGCCTCTCTTTCCATCTTCCAGTTGGACATGCCTGCCTAAGTTATCCAGTTTGGATAAAATGTAATTCATCCCCATTCTGGGCACACTGCAGTCATTTCCCAGTAAATGGGATCAGAAGCCAGGCTGTCAAGTAACCATGGAAATAGTTATTGCAAGACAAAGAGTCAGGTGGCAATTTGCAGTCATGGAAATGAAGCAGAGAGCAGAGACAAAGGTAAACTAAGGATGTCTGGTGGCAGAAGTCAGGGGCCAGGAGAGAAAGCGATATGGGATACTTGGAAAAGCTAGGAAGATACTGCACACCAATCAGTCACCTGTGGGTGGGTGGGGTGAGGACCAGGGATGCCAAAGGCAGGAGAGGGTGAATAGATAAACCACTACTACCCATAAAATTGGTTAGTGAGCCTTTATTCCCAATAATTTTCCTCGAAATCTGTTGCAGAAATCTTTATCATTGCAGCAGTAGCTGGAAACCTTTAGCCCCCCATGAATCAACTTCCAAGCCCTACACGGATTAGAACAGTCCAATTCTGTGTGGTTGTAGTGCCACTCATCTGGAAAAGAAGGACATTCATATTCATTACCTCAAAATGCATTGCTTGAAATTAAAAGTTTAGGAAAAATCTCCAACCAACTGCACTAAGCCCAGTCTCCAGGGAAGTACCAAATCCAGCTTCCACGAAGAGCTCTTCAAACAATATCAGTGGGGAGGGCCCCCCTCAAGTCAACAGGTAGCTCAGGGGACATTACCTTTTGCATCAAAAATGAAGATATCCCTAGTTCTGCATCCTCGCTCTTGCTCCATGGTACAATTGCCATATCCTTTAATACATTGGCCATTCTTAAAAATGTTGCAGACCATGCATACTGTGGCCTGAGCTAGGAAAAATAGAAATGAAGGCTGAATGCTGGGTTGGTTAAACTGGAACCAAGGTGAACTGGAAAATAGAGCCCAAGACCACAATTGAAAACACACACACACACACACACACACAATAGTACATGAATAACAATGAGTACAGGAAGAAGAAATTGTTCTAAAATTGATTGCAGTAATGGCGTTACAAGTCTTGATATGATTTGAATGAAGTATTATGATGTGTGGAGGAAGTACCAATAAAACTGCTAAAAATAAAAAGAATTCGGTCCCAGGAGATCAGCTGCAAAGCATAGCCCTAAGTGTCTTCCCTTCTTTTATAATCTTGTTGACTGGGCATGTCCCCATTATACTGTGTCAATAAGGTCTTTATTGATTTAAGTTGTTGAAATATGGATTTGAATCCCATGAAGAATAAACACTTTTGTGTATATTTTGAATCACATAATATTGAACTATATATTTGCATGTACATAAATTATCTAAAATTGTTTTTTTAGATAACTTTATGCACAAATAAATAATATTGAGCAAGAATGTGCTACCTGGGAAGAGAAGTGATTGGTAGGTGAGAGCTACAAAGAAAGTTGTCGGTTTTAAGAGAACAAGCCTAATTTCTGCTAGACACTTCAGAGAGGGAGAAAGAATTCCTTTTTTAAAGATTGTTGCTCTGGGAACCTGAGTTAGGCATGTATAGGCACAGACTTGTGATCACACAGTCATAAAATGTAGAGTAAATTAAAGTGAATGAGAGACCTGTAGGTGCTGTGTCACCATGCAGAGAACAAACAGAACATCTATGTACAGTTGTTGAGCCCAAGAATTTCTGAGACAATGGAAAGAGCATAGGACTGCACTTGCTAGATGGTGGAAAGGCAGATTTCAGGCTCCCAAGATTAGTAGGGAAATAATAATTCATCGTAAGCCCTTCCCTGATCTATTCATGCTGCATCCCTGCCCCTGGGATGCTTCTCTACGGAACATCACAGGCAAACATTGAGCAAGAAGCAGTTCTAAGAGCCCTAAATGTAGAAGGATCCCTTTTCCCATTTGTTCCAAGAAGATGACCGATCCTATTATGGCTCTTGCCTTGACTGGAGTCAGGATGGAGGCAGCAAAGAGGCTTCAGATCCTGCTTACTCCAATCATCCCCTATATAATCCTGGCCTGTCTACTCTCCCATATCCACTGTTGAAGCTACTTAGATGATCATTCTAGAACTGGGCTGTTAGACAAACATCAATCCAGGTCAGGGCCTCACCCATTCCTGGAAAGAAAGCAATAGGGAAGACTTCCAGCATCAGGAGCAGAAACAGGAGCTTGTCCATCTCAGTCTTTTGTGGCAGAGAGATGCAGGGCAGAGAAAGGCTGCTCTGCAGTGGGGAGAACACTGGAGGATATACACTGAGATGCTCCCAGACTGTGGGTAGAAGCTTCCTTTCAGACACTGGCCTGTGGGTGTTTCACCACAACCAAAGCCCAGGAAACATCCCCACAGAATCAGTCCCTTTGTGCAGCCTTGAAGAATGTAATCATTAATACATACTATTAAGAGAAAAGTCTAGTCACCTGGGAAACTGGGTTGGAACATGGTAAAAAGAAACATGCTTCTTTGTTCAAAATGTACTCTGAAAATAAATGCTCACCAAACTTCTTGATGCTTACTAAGGATAGGATAAAGGAGAATCCTTTACTAAAAAATATTCTTAGCATGATGTCCCTGTTCTGTCAAAGGATCATACGGGTTAAGGATTTATGAGACTTGGCCCCAGTAAAAAAATATCTATGACAGTTAGCCAACTATAGAAGTATAAAATCATATTTTATGAGTGAAATAGCTTTTTGTGCAACTGATGCCATGCACAAAGCATCTAGAAATTTCATAAATTAAATCTGTCACACACCAGTTGCTGTTAGATTCCAACTCATTACCACCTCATGGGTGTCAGAGTAGAAATGCTCTATTGGTTTTTCTTTTTGTTTGTTTGTTTTTGTTTTTTTGGGGGGGCATCGTTCTATAGGTTTTTCAATGACTGACTTTTTTGGAGAGATTACCAAGTCTTTCTTTCAAGGCAACACCAACCACCAACCTTTTATTTAGTCCCTTTGCACCATCCAGGGACTCTAAATCTGTAACAGCGTGCATCTTAATGCTTCAAAGAAGTACTTGAAGAGTTTCCTTTCAGGT
>PVJH01030562.1:0-24199 GCA_004026705.1 Nesogale talazaci
ATCATTATTATTTTGTCCTATCTTACACTGCCTGACATCTCCCCCTGCCCACTCCTCCCTACGCCTGCCCTCCAGATAGGAAACAGTCTGCAGATCCCCACAGCTGGCTTGAGTAGGCTAATTTTTTGTGGGAAACAGAAAGATTTCTCCCAAGTTGTCTCCGCTAAATATGTGCCAAACTTCAGTTTGCTACACGGAAAATTATACACTCGGAGGTCAAGGAAGTCAGGGGTTATTCTCCCTAAAGGTTATCAGCTATCTAAAACAATGGTATAGTTTATCCCACCCTAAATCGGCCCACTCCCTTCTGATAAGGATAGAAGTAGACTACTTCCTTGTAGGAACCCAGGGAGGTCAAGTCTACCCAAAGATGATCAAGGTTAGGTCGCTGTCATGAATCTAGGATTGTGTTTCTTGTCATGTGTACACCCCAGCTCATCCCCTTCCTATGATGTGTAAGCCTATTGTATAGTGCCTTCCTGTCACACATGGTTCAATGTAATCACGCCCCCAAAGTAGATATAAACCTTGGTTAGCATAAACTTGCTCTCTCCACCCAGGCTGTGTGTGGACCTGGCTGTTGAGATCATGGCCATCCAGGAGGCAAGCATGCAACCATGAAATGTGTCTGACTCCACGATTTAAATCTCTCTTCTATCTCTCATAATTTCTATGCCTTCACTATAATCTTTACTTATCACTGTACAATTGCGCCTACGGGGCCCGTGATGATAGGCTAGGGGCTGGCTCCCCTGACAATTTTTAAAGTTGATAATTTTGCATGGCCCAGAAATGATGTTATAAATATCCAACTGGCCCTTGGCAGAGGAAAAACAAGCTTCCCCGCCCTGGCTTTCGGAGATGATGAAGGCACAAGGTGGCCCTGAACTCACTGTAGGCCCACTACTGCCCTGCCCGGTTACCTTTGGGAAGTTTGGAGTGGGAAGTAGACATCTATGTCTGCAGCAGGCATGGCCCAAGAATACCATACCTAGGGTACACATCTGAGAGTAAATCAAGGGGGCAGGGCAGAGTCAGTTTGATATTAAAATTGAAGAAAATACCGTAGCTATGACAAGCTAAAGGATCTATTATTTGCCAGGAAATTGTTGTCGCTATTTTTCATGTTAGCACTTCCTGGCAGATCACTTGTGGCAAATCTAAGTGTCGGTACACCCTCCTGCAGGTAGACTGCTGGTGCACCTTCCAACCATCAACTGTGAAGGTGTTTCTGAACCCACACTCACTTTAACATTAGTCCAAGCAAAAGAAATGTAGGAAGGGGAACCAAAATCATTTCATCCTGCATGGGAGTGATTTCTCAATTAAGTGTCTGTTAAGCATGTGTGGCCGCCAGTCTTGATCTAGAGTACACAGTCCGGGGTAGGTGAGAGCATAGAAAGCACCCACTCCAGCTGTGAAGACACTCACTCACCTGAGGCCTGCGTTGCTACTGTGCAGTCACCAAGCTGAGTTTTCAGAGGAGGCACAATGATGGTGCGGGTGCCGGGCCCCTCCAGGAGAGAACCACTATTGCCTCGGAGCGCATTCAGGGTGTCGGTGGAATACGGGCTGCTCAAGGAAGAGTCCGAGTCTGGAGAATCGTTGACGGTCACATAGCTGATGACATTGGACCTTGGCTTCATGCCAGAGCTGAGAAGAAAGCACAGAGAAGTTCAACAGCCCATCCGCAGGGGTCTGGCAATCATTTTCAATCTTCCTGTGATGGTGGTGACAGCAATGAAAGTGACCAGAATAGGAGCAACTGCAAAACTGAGTGCTTATTACAGACAGCCATTTCCTTACACCCGACATGTACTTCCTTAAGTCCTCCCAATACTCCTATGAATATCAAGAATATCTACCCATTTTGTAGATGAAGAAATCAGGGTCTGGGGAGGTTAAGGTCACAGGTAAGTGAAGACAGGAGTCAGACCCCGGACAGATGACACTCCAGTCCACACCTCTAATGTCAACTCCAAGGTACCTCTTAGCCATTCCCATGAGCTACTGTGATTTAGTCATTTTATTTTTTAATAATATGTATTTTTAAAATACTTTTAAATGTGTTTTATAACACATTTATATTACCATATAATATACACATGCTATAATAATATACACAAGAAACACATAAAAACAGGCCAATTCAGCACTTCCTTTGCGTACAATTCAGTGACACGTATGCCATTCTCTGAGTTGCCTGGGAACAATAATTGTAATAATACTCTTCTAAGCCCATTTTTTTAAATATCCCCTCAAGGATACAAATTGTGCCTTACTTATTCATTCCGTCACTGATTAATCCTCCCCTTACAACGAGAGAGTCCTGGTGGCATACTAGGTGATGAATATGTTAGCAGTTTGATGCTCCCAGTCCCTTGAGAAAGAGCAGCTTCCTGCTCCTCCAAAGATTCCAAAACCCAAAGGGGCAACTCTACTTTGTCCCGGACGGCCGCTCTGATTCAGAATCGGCACGATGGCCCCGGGTTTGAGTCATTAACTTTACAGAGCCCTGGAGGTCCTCTGGGTTAAAACATCAGCCTGCTAACCTCAGGGTCAGTAGTTCACACCCACCAACTGCTCGGCGGCTAACTGATCCTGTAAAGATGTCTTGGAAAGGGGCTGAGCCCCGGTGGCGTAGTGGTTGTGTGCGGGACTGCAGCCCACTGGGACGGAGGTTCAATTCCAGCAATGGGGCTGGGCCTCCTACTCCCACCACCGGAGAGCAATGATGCCAAAAACAAACAAACAAACAAACAAAAAAAGATGTCTCTGAAAGCCTACAGAGCAATTCCTAGCGTGTTGCGTGGCAAGTCTCATCTACTTGATGGCAGAAGGTTGCTATTGGGTTTACTAACTGGAGTTTCCCCTTGCTTTCTAAGAGAAGGGCACCCCATTCACAGGAATTCTAGATGTACTTCTCTGATATGGAAGTCACTCTTCCTCACGGGAAGGTTCACTCCTTTTCTCTTCCCCAGGAGAACGATGGCTTCTTTCAAAATTCAGTTTCCAGTGCACAATTTTACAAATTTGAAATACTTTAACTTTTTATTTCAAATAATAAATTTTTATTATTGCAAATACTTTTTTTATTTATTGTTATTTCTGCAGGTTCATTTAAATGTACACCTGACTCCTCCAGGTCTTCTAGGCTTTGTGTCTGAATCCTAACGAAGTAAAAAGCTGGGTCATTTCTCTTAGTTCACTGACTAACTAATGTATTAAGGGACTATGATAAAAGGAGATAATCCAAAATTTTATTTCATAAGCATTTTGGGTCATAAAGCTGAGGCAGCAGAGAAGGGAGCCTTATTTAGATTCTAACTTTTCCAAAGAGGCGTTTTCAAATTAAGCCATTGCTTTCTGGAACTCTTATGAGTTTCAGAGTAGTCTGCCAATATAAACCTGTTGTCTACAGATTTAATGAGCTCTTATTTATAATGTCTCGCTATGGTATCCAAGAAGCCCTGCTGGCCTACTTGGTTACACGCTGGGCTGACAGCCACAGGCTCAGCTGCTTTTAGGGAGAACCCTGAGGCTTTCTGCTCCTTTAAAGGTTTATAGCCTCGGAAACCCACAAAGACAGTTCTGCCTTGTCCTGTGGGATCACTACACATCAGAATCCGCTGGATGGCAGTAGGTTGGGCTTGAAGGCAGTGTAAAGAGCATTTCAAGCTAGAGTAGCCCGCCAATATAAATGTGCTGAATACAAGGTTGGTATGAAGGATGAGCACAGGTATGAGTACAAAACTATAGATGCTCAGCTACGGAAACTCATCACACGAGGCCACAAATTCTCTTTTTAGCTCTTTCACAGCCCAAAGAGGGTCACCTGTCTGAGGCCACGCAGGGTCTGAGCTGCACACCAGGCCATTGCCCACTGTCTCACCTGTTGGGCTTGTACTTGTTGTCCTCTTCCTCATCTGTGTCACTGCGGATGGTGATGACGCTCACTGGGGGGCTCGGAGTGTCTGGAATGATGATTGGCTGATGCTGGTCTTGAACGGGGACTAAGGAGTTGTAAGAAGACGTGGTGCGCAGGGGGCTGCTTCCAACCAGAGAGTAGACTTGGGAAGGCAACGTGTCTAAAGAGGGCCTGCAGGAAAGGGGCACAGGGAAAGACAGCTCAGTCCTCAGCCCCCTGCCCCAGAAGCCTTTCCATTTCTTCTTCCCTTCCTTTTGAAAGAAGGCCCACAACTATAAGAATCCCGTCGAAAAAATGCAGCGACACCTCTGGTCAGGGAGGGTTGGGCATGAGAGCAGCACACAACAGAAGCACAAAACCCATCGCAAAGAAGGCCTAGAGCCGGGAAGATCACCAGCAGGCCACACCTGCTTGCAGGTCCGGATGGAAACACGAGCACATCCTCCCATTGGCAGGTGCCTGCTACTTCCCACCACCACCCTGCAAACACTGGGCGCCTGGTCTCTCATCTGGACTCCGCTGTAACTGCCGCCCCCACGAAGACTCACTTGGAAGAGGCCAGAGCAGACTGCTTCTTCTTCTTGGAAGGGAGGGAGCTGGACTGCTGCTGTCTAACGACATGGGCGACACCCACGCTCAGGGGCTGGGTAGCAGACAGGGTCACATGGTTGGTCAGCAGGGAGGGCTGCTGCATGAGCGTGCTGTACTGGTTGCCATGAGAGTGGGCATTCCTGTGGGAACGGAAAACATCAGGGTGAATCCAAACCCCTCTGGGGAGACAGGCTCAAGCAAACAGAGCAGGACAAGTGATTGAAATGGGTGGAGTTGCACCTTATTTTAAAGCTGGGGAACTAAATTACACATCTTGGACTTTTAATCTCTGGCTTCCAGGTGCCTAACATTTTCTTTAAATCTGGAGTAATGATTCCCAATCTTAGAACCTACTGTTACTTTCTTTATTTCAGAGTGTTCTGATCAACTCCATCTCCTAGTCTGATGGGAATGATTAGCATCAAGGATTTCAAACACAGATCAATTTCTCCTTTCTTATTTTTCTTCTTTTCCCTCTGCAAGCTGTTCCCAACCGGTGGGTCGAGAGCCCTTTGGGGGTCGAATGACCCTTTCACAGGGGTCACCCAATTCATAACTGTAGCAAAATTACAGCTATGAAGTAGCAATGGAAATGATTTTGTGGTTGGGGGTGGGGGTCACCACAACATGAGGAACTGTATTAAAAGGTCGTGGCACTGGGAAGGTTGAGAACCACTGCTCTAGCCCATCAAGTGCCCCTACCCTAGGGATTTGCCCTTCCAGATGTCCCAGAGGAAAACACAGGACACTTGCCTCCAGTCGGCTAGCTGCTGGCCACTGCCCAGGGCCTCTGGAATCACTGCTGTGGGCTGGACAGAGTTGTGGAGCGCTACTCCAGGGAGCTGTTGCCAAGTTGAGGGCAGGAGAATCTGTTGGGTTCCTCCAGGCCAAGCTTGCTGTAAGGAAACACACAGAGAGACCCAACACTTGACTCTTTCTTGGCTTTTTCTTTTGTCTTTGTTTTATTCAGATGAAAGAAAAAACGTGTATCTTAAAAGAAGTTGCATGTAGATTGTTAACTTGCAGAGATTTTAAAAAGAAAAGGCTAGAGGGGGCCAAGGCTACAAATCATATCAACAGGGGCCGAGGGACATACTGCTTTCTCTTGGCCATTTCCCATGAGCAGGTGACCAAGAGAGTCAAGCGAAGAAGACCCCTGTGATAAGAGTGTCTACTGTACTTCAGAGGAAAGGAAAGTTCAGAAACAAGTGCTGGATAAATGCTGGGATATTGTGTTCGCAAAGATTTAATACGCAGTCCTTGAAAGAGTTAAGTGAACTCCTTTGAAATTAAAAACAGGAATTTAAAATTGTTGCGTTCCAATCAGAGAAGACTTCAGGTCAATTCAGCCATAAAACAAAGGGCAGAATTGTTCCCTTTTTAAAAGGGGTAGTACTTGGAAAATGGAGCCAGATGTGGATGAGCAAAGGCCAAAATCCTTTGGCAAACAAGCTCACACTACCAGCAAGAGAAAGCTAACCTCGTTACTTAGAGTCACGTGGCAGATTTGGAGAATTCGGCAATAAGCAGAATATTTAAGAAGCAGACGCAAAGTGCATCACCCGTTTGTAATAGTTACCTAAGGTTTATTTATATTATCTCAAGTCTCATTCATAGAAACAGACTTCCATAGAAAACGGATCATTACAAGTAAATGCGTGTTCTCAGTTGTTAACAGGCCATGTCACCTGCAATTGACTACTATGGCTTTTTGTACTTCTTACTCAGAGCAATTCTGGCATTTTCTAAGAAAATGGGAAAGGATTTGAAAGTTCCCCCTTTAAAGGGGAATTTCTGCAGGACAATATCTACAGTGCTTGGGTACATATGAGAATTCTGTCTCGGAGTTTGAACTGCAAAACTATCACCACGCATTGTTTTGGAAATATTTCTGCAAGTTACAGATCCACTTGGTACAAAGACTGGTTCCAAACAAGAAGCCTTCCAAGCAGAGAAAACTGCAAACACGTCTGCTACCAAAAGCAGAATTTAAAACAAAACGAAACAGAACAAAAAATAAGAGAAGTATGTTAAGTCACACCATGCGTCTTTCCATAAGCCAACACCTGCACGAGACAAAGCATGTAGTTTAATACAGAGCAAGAAATAACATTCCAACGTGAGGCAGAAATCTGGCGTTCCAAGCGACGAACTGTTTTGACAGAGGAAGGACAAAAATATGCAAAGCTTAGCAAATGGCCAATGCAAACTTAAGAGAAGCAGCAAAGGAGAAGGGTCCATTAGCATGCCCAACCTTGAAACCATGGGCGAGCAAGCAGCTTGGATCGGTCGGGGCTGGGAAGTCTATCTGATTGCCTCGCACTCGGGTTTGATACTTGGAAAGTTCATTCGGAGAGGAGAGAGTTAAAATCAGAACACATCCCAACCACCCAAGTATGTTTCTGGAAGAAGTGTTACCACTCGCATGAGTACTTGAGAAACAACCCAAGACATGTTTAAAGCTACTTTGGAAGATGGGGAAACACCAGGATTCAAAAGTATCACTTCTATTTTTAAAAGCTTACCCAATTTTGTAGTTTCAAGTAAGGAAATATGCTCCATCTCCCCAATAAGCAATTCTAACTCCCAAAATAAACCAAAAAACATCCAAATACCACTATTCTTCAGGTGACAAATCCTAAAATTCAACTCGAAACCCTGCTTATTTGATTTTCCTATCTCTTTGCCCCCATATTCTGCTTACATCTGCCACTGCGGTCAGTATGCTCGCCACCCCCACACCCCCTGCGACTTCAGATAACAAAGGTAGGAGTGTGTGGAGTTTGTCGCCATGACTTCCCCCTTGATATAAAGATCTGGCTGGCAAAATAATTTGCCTTTTAAAGTCTTAAAATTTAGCTCACCTTTAATTCCAAACAGCAAATGAAATCTAATCTAGAGGCATTCTAAAGGGAATGTTTTTCTGTGGATGTAAGCTGCCATTGATCATGAGTGGGTGGCTAAAAGAGCTAACTTCATGGGGTAACCGAAGGAAGGTTAATACCAACTTAAAAAGCTACACATTAAGCATTTCTACATGCATGGCAATTGCCAGAGCGTAAAAGAGCAAAATAAAGACAGAAGCTAACCTGCCAAGGAGCTCAAATTTGGGCCATTCAGGTAGTGCCTGTAGCAGAGCCAACCTAAAGGCCAAAGCCTTCATTCTCAAAGACCAGAAGGTAAGAAAGAGGGCAGAGAGCAGATAACAGGGCTGACGCTCTCCTGAGGCTACACCCAGCGCTGTGCTCTCACTAAGCTGCCGAAGAAGAACCAAGGGCTGGGCTACACTGAGCATCGGTGTGAGGCAGGGTTTCAGCAACGTTGGGGAGGAAAGCAATGAAACATTTAAAGATATAGCAAGAACACAGCCACAAGATGGCACATGCTTCCATGCCCTCTGCAACATCTACGTTTAAAAAAAAATTTTTTTTTTCACTTCTCTCTCTCTCTCTATTTTTTTTTTGGAAAAATGAGGAAACCAGAAGAAAACAGAACAAAAACAAACAGGGGGGGGAAAAGAAAGAAAGAAACCAAAGGAACTCCGTTAGTAACACAATCAAGTGAGGGGAATTACCAGTACAGCGGCAGTCTGTTCAACCAGCGCCGGCCGGCCGGCTGCGCAGCTCAGAGTAAAGGGCACCGCATACTGCGGTGTGATGGTGGCTACTTGAGGGTGGAGAGTTGCTACCATTAGTGGTGTACAGCTTCCCTGAAACGTAGATCAGGCAGGTGAGTGAAACAAACACGGTGGCAGGTTATCGGGAGTCAGAAGGGTTCTCATCCCCCCCCAAGTTATTCCCGACATAAACAGTTCGCTTGTTATCACCTACACACAACCTTCCCCTGACCACTGCACCGCATTCGCCCCCTAGCTCCACTGGCAAGGGCGTAGAGCAAAAAAGGGCAGAAATCCTTCCTGGACCAGATTCAGAGGATTAGTTCCACAAAAGCCTGTTAACATAGGCATCTGCTAAGAATCCCTCCCTCCTCGACCTCATACATGAGCTTTTGGAGTTTCAGAGTTTGCCATGGGCCACACACATTTACATAAAGCATTGAGAATCAAAATGTCTACAGTTTATGTAAATACTGCATGATTGTCTGGCTGGCCTTAGCTGCACGCTCCATGGCAAGTGCACAGTTAGAGGGTGTCCTGCAGCCTGGGGGAACCGCAGGCAAAGGAGGACTGTAATACTGGAAGAGGCAACCTATTGGAGTCCAGCCTCTCAACCGGGATGAGAGTCTGAAAAAGCCACAAGGCCATTACCTGAGCAAGAGTTCAGGAACTCTAGAACCCAAGGCCCTCCCGTGTACTGGTGGGGCTCCAAAGTAAAACATGAACCTCAACCCACGACATTAAGAGTACACGTACTCAGCAGGTAACTGATGCCCAAGGCCCCGACCAGTCTAAGAAGGACCCAGGCTGAGTTGTGATAGTGGTGGCACTCAGTGTATTGTCCTACAGAGATGCTTCATTTTCAAGTCCACTGAATCATGACCAAGAAAGATCTTTTCGTTAAAGTGAACACCATTTGCTAGAACCAAATTTCTGATTCTCAAAAGTGCTTTCGGCAACATACTGAGTATCCATGTCGCTCTTGGCTTTTACCTGTGTAAGAACTCCTGACTGAATCTGCAGCGGCTGAGCAGCTGGAGCCTGGGGCACAATGGGCACAGCATTATCCATCCTCACAGGGAATCCAGAGTGTTTTGTTGTTGCTTGTAATCCAGCTGCGGAAAACAATAGCACAATTAAACTGCTTTGCAAGGCCTAGTTCTTCTTGTTCATTAGGGTTTGGGGTGGCTTTTGTGCTTTCTACTCAAATAATCCATTAGCCAGATTTTAACCCTGCACCTCTAAGATAGATAGCTCCATAAAGGTTTTAAGAGTTTTAAAAAAGTAAGAAAAGGGAGACTTGTTGGTGCCATTTAGGTCACATCAATAAGGTGTGATACTGGGAGAATGAGTTTGAAAATGGGATGTTTCTTTTTTAATCCAACAAAATCCAAAATATAACAGCATCCCCGTAAAAAAGGGGCTTTTAGAAGTTTGCGAGGAAAAATTCCGTTATCTTTTTTTTTTTGGGGGGGGGGGGCATCACTGCCCTCTGGTGAAAGTGGGAGGCCCAGCCTTGCTCCTGGAGAGCTGCTACTGAATTTGAACCGCCAAGCCAGTGGACTACAGTCCCGCACTCAACTACTATGCCCCCGGGGCTCAGTCCAAAATTCTGTTATCTTTTAATTCCATTTTTCCATGTACTTTTTGAAGACTTTTCGTAATTGGAACGGGGGTGTAGAGGGTGAACACACCACATGGAAGTAACATTTACCTTTTAATCCACTAGGGCAGGGGTCGGCAAACTCTTGAGACCGAAGAGCCAATCCTGTCCCTCCTAACAACTTTAAAATCACCCAAGAGCCTTAAATATATTTTTCCCAACAAATGAAATCACCATGAAATAATAACCTTCAAATGTTTTCAACGTTACTTCAGAGCCGCACGTTCGCATATGGCTCACAAGCCAGTTTGCCAACTGCGGGGAAAGTTCCCCCCTCCCATTTTTAAAAAAATTATTTAATTGGGGGCGCTTACAGATATTATAACAATCCACAAATCAATTATACCAGGCAAACTTGAACGGGTTGCTATCGTCATTTTCAAAACATTATCATTCTACTTTAGTCCTTATTATCAGCTTTTTTCCCTCCTCCCTAAACGCCCTCCCTCTCCCACCCTTATGAGTCCTTCATAAAACTCCTCCCCCCCACCCCTGCTTTTTTTCTTATCTTACACTGCCTGATGGGGGGGGGGGGGGATGTTTTTTAACCAGTAAAAGCAAAGTAAAAAATGTGATCACAATTTTGGTTAATCTGATAAGGAAAAATGGTAATAAGCTAAAGGATTCACTCTCTAAGATACCTCCCTTTATATTTAAAATGCTTTAATCAGATGCTTTCTCCCACTCCTCCAAATGAAATTCCGAGCACAAATTAGTCATGTATTTTTAACTAGTATGTAAAGTATGAAAATGCAGGCAGGTGGGCTTTATGAGCACACTTTCTTCCTATTTTCAAAACCTACTCTTTGTTCTCATCAATGACAGATGTCTAATATGGTTCTCTTATGGTTAATGGACAGCTATGAAAATCAAGAACCCTTTGTCCAAAGCAAAAAATCTTTTTGGAGAATGTTTCCAGGAAAGTCTTATGATGCCGGCTTCACTCTGCTGTGACCAGCTTTAAACAGTGGCCGGTGTCTTTCCTCTCCTCCACAAGTGCTGGATAAATGTTTCCTATAATAAGAGTAACTCATCCTGATACAGGGGAACTCAGAGAGCTGGTTTTATGGCCAAGACTTGAGAAGACAGACTTCTTAAAAGCTCTCTGCTTTCAAAGAAAAGAATTTTAAATTTCTATTATGCCTCCGGTTCACTAAATGCCTACGGTTTATGTGCCCATTTTCATCAAGATTCCTCAGTGACCTTTTCTTAGTGATCATCAACCAATTTATCATCATCGTTAGTCTTCTGATTTTCTATTTCAGTAAATTTACTACAGGCTGGTATATAGATAAATATAGTCCAGACACATACAAAGTAAGGAAACAAGTAAATCTAAACAGGAATTCTCAAAGTAACCTTTAAAGGTATGCTTTATAGAAACAAAACTCACTGCCATCGAGTCAACGCTGACGCCTAGTGACCCCTTGTGGGTTTACAAGACTGTAACTGTTTACAGGAGTAGAAGGCCCAGTCTTGCTACTTACATTAAAACACCAGGGGAGAAAGGGGGTGGCAATGAACTCTTATAAATATCAAGATTTTTTAAATGCCTGCCATGTTTTTTTAGACTGTGTTACTTAATTTAAAAACAAAAACTAAGCAACATAGAAATTCCTGTGATTATTCTCAGGACGCATAGCTAACTGCAAAACAATGTCAATGTGAGTCTTATAAGCTCCCCCAAATTGGAGGAACCATGAAGCAAAATTTCAGGCAGCAGGGTTCATTACAGATGCTCAGTGATTGTTCCTAGGGTGATGATGTAAAAAAGAACTATTACCTCGAAGCAAAATAAATACTAGTTATCACTAAGTAAACATGTATTGGAAGAGTACGGAAAGTTCTGTCTATAGTAAACCTGCTGTCAACTCATAAGGACAACCCGATAGAACAGACCAGAACCGCCAAGGTGGTCAAACTCAGAAAGCAGACTGTCAGCTTTCTCCCGTGGAGCAGCAGGTGTGTTCAAACTGCCAGCCTTTTAGTGAGCAGCCTTGCACTTCACCACACCTCCACCAGCGCTCCTCACTACTGATAGTGCTGACCTATACACGTGACTCGAGTCTCAGAGAGCTGTAATTCAGGCTAAACCTCAGCAATCAAACTAGTTTAAAACTAGGTTCTTTGGAGAAGCACAAGTGAAACAACTAATTAACAAAAGCTAACAATTCGGGAGGTTCTCCCGCTTTTTGGAGCTAAAGGAGTAGCTTTGTTGTGGGGGATCTGATCTGATACCACACAGATCATGAAACACAGAAGCGGTGCTACTCGCACCACAAGTGGAGTGTCTTTCATGGTTCTGCACTGACTGTGGAAGAATGGTTGAAATGGCAACAAGTTTTTTCTGTTTCATCTGTGAAAGGACTTCAAAAGTTCACAGAAAAGTGGAATAAAAAGATTATGGAGTTTGTCCACAAACTTTTTGAAGATCCTCAGTAATCAAGCACAATAAAAATAAAGAAAAATAACCTTGGATGATGGAAGGAAATGTACAGTTGCCTAACTGATGAAGTCTATTCTCTTCCTCTGAGGAGATGGGCATTTGTGAAAAAGAACAGATGGCAAAAGAAAAGTGGGCAACCTGGACTAACGGAGAGCTGGGCAGAAACCAGCATATGGTTGTGGCTGGCAAAGCAGCGGAAACTCCTGACATCTATAAAAGACCCAATGTGGAGTGGCAGCGCAGAGGAGGCTCTGTCAAATCACACCCACTGTGGCCCCCAGTGGCAGGGTTCACACTGTTGTTGAGCCCCAAACGCCTCAGAAGGCCTTTCAGTAGAGAGCGGGCTGACGTTGCCATTTCCTCTTCGATGAGGTGGGCTAACTGGCATCTCACCTACAGAGCAGGCTGGCTGCCCTCCTCGGCTTTTGTGAGGATGAGCTAATGCATGTGGTGCAGTATCTGGCGCAGATTCTCACCTTCATGTTGACATTCCCTTTGATATGAAAACGGAGAACTTGGCTCTTTACTTAGTGCCCACACTTCCTCAGTAGGAAAAAACAAGTCCCGAAACTTACACTTACCTAACGGTACCAAAGGGAGATAGCCCCCACAGCCCCCGCTTCCACCTCTTCCGTTTGCATTTTGTTTTGTTAAGTGAACTCAGAAGTCCACCTGCCCCACTCCTTATCACCTGAGGAGATGCAGAACACCTCAGCACCCCACATCAGAACACTGTCCCAATGTAACTCACGTTGTGGAAAATGGGGACAGGAAGGAGAGGCTAGCTTGCCCAGCATTACTAGCAGCATAATTCAGCATACGGATAACCCAAAGTATCGCGTTTACTGTTATGAAACATATGCAGAAAATCATTCGGTTACGTAGGCTACGTGTGCATTTACAGGTTTTGAATCTGCTCCTCCGCTCTCCCTGCGGTGTCTCCCTGGTTTATTTCGCTATCGCTCTCCTGTCCTCCCGGTAATCTTTCAGTGTCCCCTAGCCCCTCTTTTCCTTCTGCTTGCTCCGACTCTGTCAGAAACCAAACAAACAAGAGTCACAATCAATAAGTAGCTGCAGTAAAAAGATAAAAAATGCTATCCACTTCTATGTAAAGTGCTAATGAGAAGTGCTAATGAGAAGGTTGAGTTCCGGTGTGTCCCGGAAGCTCTGACTCAGTACAGAAAGCAAGTGTGCTCTTGGGAAGTTTCTGGACAGTAATTTAATCTTTGAAATGATTCACCAGATTAAGAAATATACATTTACATATTACAGGAAGGGGGGGCACTCAACAGACTCGGTCTACAATTACGCAATGATAAAATGGGGAGGGGTGGAAATGTGAAATTAAAATCATCTTGCGACACCTGAAGGCGGAGCCTCCTTTCTCAGTCATTTTGTTCCTCTGTTGATAGCTGCTTTGCAGGAACAATATGATTCATAAGCTGAAGTAGATAATCCTACTGCCTACTCAAACAAGTATTTCTACTTATAGAATGATCTTTATCTTTTTCTAAATGTAATTTAAGACAATTCCATGTTCCTAAGTATGATACTTTGTATTTTAGAATAAAAGCCCCTTTTATTTGGCAACTCATTATTTGAAATGGAATTATGTAAGAAACAAGATTCCAATATAGCATTTCCATGTACATAAATTTTTCAGGCTGTATGTTTTGTACATGGGAGACAAAAAGTTAAGATATATGACATTGAGACAAGGCCTCAATGGGCAAAAAAACCCCTAATATCAGGCAGTCCATTTAAGGAAATATTAATTGAATGCCCCAAAATGCGTCAGCAAGTATTATAATTAGAAATATAATCATATTTCTAGTTAGATAAGAATTATTTGAGTGGAAAAATTCACATGTGATATCAGCTAACGTCAGTTACTTGTATTAGCAGAAAAAGTTTAATTTGTCAGCCAAAATCCCAAATCAAAACCACTGTCACCGAGTCAATTTTTTTTTAATCATTTTATTGGGGACTCTTACAGCTCTTATATCAATTCATATATCATTATGCCAAGCACATTTGTACATATGTTGCCATCATTCTTTTCTACTTTAGCCCTAGGTATCAGCTCCTTTTTTTCCCACTCTTCCCCACCCTCATAAACCCTTGAAAATTATAAATTACAATTATTTTCTTCTCTTTCACCATCCACTGTCTCCCTTCTCCCATGTTCTGTTGTTCATCACCCTTGTCGGGGGGGCAGTAGTGGCTCCTCCTTTCTCGCCCCACCTTCCCCTACCCTCAGGGTATTACTACTCCCATTGTTGTTCCTGAGGGGGTTAGCCATCCTGGCTTCTGTGTGTCAAGAGCTCTTATCTGTACCACAGGAGTGGTACAGTAGATGTTTAGGTCTAGTCTGATTTGGGTTCGTGATGGCGTGGGGTGGGGAGTGGGGGAGTCAATTCTCAATGATAGAGATCCTACATAAGGTTTCTGACACTGAATCATCTTTACGGCAGCAAACAGCCTCATCATTCTCCCATGGAGGATGCTGGTGCATTTGAACTGCCAAGCCTGCAGCTGGCAGCCCAATGCTTATTCCACGGTGCCAACAGAGATCCTTCAAATCAGTCAAAGATAAGACCTAAAGAACTAAACATCTCAAATAAGAAACTGCCTAAAACAGAAAGATAATTCCATACAACATCGAAGTCTTCCCACTTACTTTGGAAAGTAGGTGGACACACGATAAATGTTTGTTGGAATGGGTCTGTCTGAGTGCAAATCTGGGTGGTTCCAGGCTGCAAGGACACACCCTGCTGGGCAACTCCAGGAACGGGTGCTGCGGATGCTGGGTATAGGGCAGACTGGTAGTTGAGTAGAGAGACATCGGAATTAGCTAGAGAAAGAGTAGCAGCTGCTGCAGTAGAACTGGATGCTAGGACGCTGGCCTAAAAACAAAAGGACTATATTTGTACGCTGATAAGTTTTTACAGAAACAGAACCTCCCCAGAAAAACTTAGAAAGTTTAAAAACAGGTTAGCTGTCTTTGAAATAACTCTCTGCTTAAGAAATTCAGATTTCCCACCCCCTCGATTAAAGGCATGAGATTGAATAAGCAAGCAAAGAACAACAACAACAAACGGTCTTGTACTAGCGGAGATCTTCTATGTATTATATGAAGGGACTTCAAAACGTTCATGGGAAAACTCCACCGTTTTTAATTCCATTTTTTTTTTCTTTTACTTTTTCTTTTGGCAGGGGAGTGGGGTGGCATCACTGCCCTCTGGTGGTTGTGGGAGCTACCCAGCCTTGCTACTGCTGGATTTGAACCACCAAGCTGCAGTCCCGCACTAATTCCATTTTATCAACAAACTTTTTGAAGCCCTCTCATATAATTCTCTGCCTTCCCCCTCCTGTCCCTGTGCAAAAAGTTAATGAATGTTCAATCCCACCCAATCTCATGTCTTTCATTTTAAAAATCCACCTAAGGAATTGGGAAGCTTACATTTTCAGGAACACACTTAAATCTACGGTTAGCAAACAAATGCAAAATCAGCTCTTATAGTTAATTACTGTAAACACCCTTTTCAAGAGATGTAATGAGACAAAATCTTTCATGGACAAGGAGAAAGGAAGCCATTTGGCTGGAAGCAATATAATAGCTGTGCATTTATTTACTGATGTCAAAACTACAAGGGCATAGCTAGGCAGTAATAATGCTCTTTTGACAGTCTGTATTGGTCCACCCTGGCTTTCCATCACTTTTGTCAAGTAGAATATTATAAAGAAGCAACAGAACTGTCAAAGCAAAGACCGAGTGCTTTACCTCGTTGTGCTCAACATATGTTATTCCTTTATGTTATTTCTCTTAGCCTTGAATTCCCAAACACATTAACTGAATGCCTACCTGATTATGCACTGTATTGAGCTGGTTGCTGAAGCTCATGGTCAGATTCGTGCTTGTATTGGGAGCAACATGCGTCGTGAAAGGGCTCTTGATCTGACTCACAGTATCATACATATGAACCCTTCGCTTGCAGATCTCCATATTCTGAAAACAAGATTTAACACTGAAAGAGAGATGAAAGAGTTCTTTAAATGACTGCTAGATTTAACATAGCAAACAACTCACAGTCACCCTGGATCAAAGTGGTACTCCAGATATAGAATTAACTCTGAGTTTCCATGTAACCACAAAGAGGGAAAGCTACTAACGTTTCATCTCACGAGGAAGAGAAGCAGCAAGGGGCGATACTCAAGGGTCCAAACTGCCGTTCCATTCTACTGTTAGACTGCATGCCACCTGAGAACTCTATCACTGCAAAATGCCCCACACAACGCCATACTCACTGGTTGCTATGTGGAAAATCCAGAAGGTGAGTCATTGTCACAAACTGATGGTTAAGAGTTTTCAGAGGAGTAATTCTCTTATCTGCATCAATTGTTAGCATTTTTTTTAAGAGATCAATGTATTCTCTCCGATCTGCCTTCTCGGCCAGCATATCTGTTCCTTCTAAGTCTGTAGACATATTCACCTTTCCAAGAAAAATTGAGAAATATCATACTTTCCCTTACACTTTAATGCTGAAACTAAGTCCCTTCCTTCTCCAAATTACAGAGTGCTCAAGAGAGAAAGCTAGGGCACTTCTCTTTATTACAGAATAGTCATTTCTGGAGGAGGAAGCTCACTTACGTAAATGCTCACTTAAATTTGTTGGTAAAACAAAGATGAATTTTTTTCATTCAAAATTTGGAAGCAAAGTGATTATTGTTATTTAAACATAAAAGTTTCTATTGTACAAAATATTATATGATACAGTATATTAAGGTGATTAGGTCTAGAACATACTACGCAATAAAGTTAATACTCATATATTTTGTGGCAGAAAAAAATGCAATAAAAAGGAATCCTTCATAAACAATATTTTAAAATACTGACATGTAACATGATTAGTTAAGCAAAGAGCAAAGATTAAGTCTAAAAGTATCTTCTGTTAGAATATACATGTCCTTTTCATACATGGCAGATTAAAGCATTTTTCTCTTCAAAAACTGGGAGCCAGTTATGTCCCTAGTAAATCCTACCACTATGAGAAGAGGGGAAAAAAAAGACTACAGAAAGGTACACTAACGTTAACAGATTAAATTTGCTGTGAGTATAACTGATAGAAATAGGGCTCAGATTGGAGATATATATATAGATATAGATACATATGAAGAGTTCTAAAATGTTTATTAAAAAATCGGATGAAAAGATATTGGCCTCTTTTTTCCATGCACATTTTGAAGCTCCCTCAATTGCCTAGATTTTAGATCTCCCCATGCTCACCTGCGCCATGTCATCTAAGCAATTAAAAATGTACTTCCGAGCTTCTTTTGATTTTATTCCAGTCTCCAGTTCATGTTCTTCAGGGGTCTATAAAATATAATTTTAAAAATTCTGTCTATATATTATTTTCACTTTTTATTCTAAACTAACGCCAGAATATAAAGTAACAAGTGCCAGCCATAGATGGCAAACATGGGATTGACCTGCAACCCGGAAATCCTCCAGTGGAGAGATGTGACCTTGGTAATCTGTCCACTCTTTTAAGTGATAAACCCACACTACAATGATAGCTTATAGCCTGAACAATGTCAGGTAAGAAGTAACATTACCAATCTTCTCTAACAGCTATTTTCAAATAGCTGAGACTTCACATGGTAACTACTGTACATACTCCAGGATAAGTCAAGCTGTTCAGCACATTTGCTAATCAAATTTTTTGTGGTAAAATTAGGTGCCTCAGCTGAAATGGGTTGACTTATACTCGAGTATATACAGTAACTGTTCAAATGGGTCAAATTATTGAGAGATTTCTCAAAGGAAGAGGGTCAGATATAAAAAGCAGGTAATCATTTCAAGAAAACAAATAAGGTATTATGTGGGCATAATAAGTTGTGACAGGTTTATTGAGAATTCTCTTAAAAAGGAGATTTTACAAAATGACTGTGGCACGTTTGACACTCAGCAGTAATGAATACTGCTCTCTATAGGCCCTTGCAACAAAACCTGCAGCCAGGTGAACTGGCACCTCATGCTTTTTGGTTTTGTTTTGTCTTGTCTTAACTACGCATAAGGCCAAATGGGTACCATGAAGTAATTTTCTGGGTATTTTCTCCCATAAACATACCTTCCTCTTCCTATTCTCCTCTTCCCCCCTCCAAAATTTGCTAACTAAATGTTGAGTGCAACAGTGTTAGGGGAGTAGAAGTATGGTCGGGAAGACAGACCTTTAGCCTCCACAGTGGGTACCCCAAATTGGGATCTCGGTTGAAAAACCTGGTCGTTTTTGTCCCAGCACTCAGAAGATATTCAGCGGGTAGGCCTTGTGTTTGTGAAATGTAACGAATCTGAAACAGCAAAACATACCAATATGGATTATGAAATCATTAAGAACAACTACATTAAAACAGTATTATCGCTTAGAGATTGCATACACACACACACACACACACACACACACACACACACATATATAAAAAACACACACAATCAGAAAGATTAGGAAAAATCTTCTTCCAACTTTTCCTCCTTGGCTACTTGAACTTTTGTTCATTTTACCTTCTCGAAGTTGCTCTCTCCTATCATAAATTTTAACACTTAATTTCACCTCACGTTCATCTGGTAGCATGATTATCTCTTCCACATTTTCTGCACACCTACTATGTGAGGCCAGTAGTTTACAAGGGATAGTTGGGTATCCCTGGAGGCCCCCACAAACCTTTCTTCAGGAGTCAAAACTATTTTCGTAACCACACTAAGCAGTTGCTTCTCCTTTTCACTTTCATCTCGAGTGCATAGTGAGGGTTAATAGGGCAATAACATTGCTTGACGCTAGTAAAATGTATGCTTCCATAGTCCTGAGTTTTACCTTTTCCTCACTTTCATTAGTCACTCTTCTGCTTGCTTTTGCAATCATCCCCACTCTGAGAGCAACATAAGAGACAAAGCTTTCATTCCCACCCCCCACTATAGTATGAATGGCCATATTTGAGACAAAAGTAGGAGAGATTTATAAGCAAGAAAAGAAATTTCCCCTGGCCCTGAATGCTCTGTTTTCATTCTAGTGCAGTCGATGCTCGTAGGAATAAGCCCGGGAGTGGAGCAGAGGGTCTCAACCTGTGGGGGGAATGGGCGACCCTTAGGGTTGCCCAATTCATAACTGGCAAAGTTAGTTATGAATAGCAATGAAAATAATATTATGGCTGGCAGTCACCACAACACGAGGACTGTTGGGTTGCGGCATTGAGGTTGAGAACCACTGCTCAAGAGTCTTTAAGAATGGAAACTAGGAGTCAGCAAAGTATGGCTTCCTGGCCAAATTTAGTCAGCCATCATAAGACCATTTTGAAAAACAGCAGGATATTGTTCCAAATCTGGGAGGCTCCAGAACTGATGACCGAAAGTACAGCCTCAGCCAAATAGAATTTTAGACATGAATTTCTTTTGCATACAAAATCCATGAAATATTTGAAAGCCATGATAAAACCTGTAAAATGAAATACTGGGCAGACATTGAAAATGATAGGGTAAAAAAAAAGTTTTCCAATAAAAGAAGTGGTGCATTTTTCAATTAAAGACATCTCGGATTTGATAAAAGAGCAGACTTGCTTCACTGTATCTATAAACTTCTACAGAACAAGATTTTATGAAGTACAATTTATTCTTTTAATGAGCTTGAGCCAGGCAATGGGAATCTTAACAAGAAGCATGGTTCTTGCTCTCACAGTTTTCTGTCTAGTAAGGGAAACAGATACTGAATGCATAATTAAAATAAGTTGGCATCCTGAAGAAAAAGAAATAGGTTCTATAAATGTACAGATAGTACGGACTTAACAACATATTTGAGTAACGATGAACTACAGCTGTTTTTTTTCCTTTTTGCATATTTTATCATTAGTAATATGTACTACATGCAATGTTGCAACATTTAATTTACTGATGTTATCATTCTCATGCCAATCTCATGCCAAATAAGGATTCATTTTATAAAGATACCGATAATAAAAGGCAGTAACAATAGAAACAATGAGGTAATTGACTTATGTCAGAATTGATTTATGAGGGCCAGGGCAGTCACGTACATAGTAAAAGGACATAACCTAGACCAGGATCAGGTGAGAAAAAGCTCCTTGAGAAAGCAGGCTGGCCCTGGAAATTGAGCAGGCATTGTCTGAAGGCAAGGACGGGGCTGGGATGGAGCAGCAGTCTGGATTACGGGACAAGCGGGTACGAGAGCCTCTGCTGGAAGGAAGTAAATCTTTCATCAGTGTTGAAATGATGCCCATGAGGCTGGAAAGCAGAGAGTATGTGAGATAAATCTAGAGAGGAAGACAAGAGACAGACCATGCAAGAGTACAGAAGTCATACCAAAGATCTGGCCCTCTCTTCTGAAAGCAATAGGAAATCACTAAAGGATAGGTGAATGGGATTCAAGTTTGGGCTTTGGAAACATGAGTCTGGTTAAGTGATGGTCATAACCTGGACTAGGGTAATAGCAAAGGAGAAAAAAAGTCTGGGTATGACCAAGAGTCATTAAGAACAAAAATGGTGCAGAGAAACGTGTGCATGCACACAAAGGGACTTTAGAGTATTCGCAGAAAATGGAATGGAAAGAAAATGAAATTTTCTCACTTTTCCAAACCTCCTTGTATACAACACAGAGCATACAACATCTTTCCTTCATAAAATGTACCTCACCTCTTCAATTGTATAGTACAATTATGTGTATGATTATTACCCTAATGCCCGTGTCCTATCACCAAACCCTATCCTTCTTGAGGGGAAGGACAGTGTTTGCTTGTATTCAACACTATTCCCAATGCCTTGGAGGGCCTGGCACCAAGTATGTGCTTAATAAACATTTATAAAAAATGAACAAATAATATAAATAATAAGGACAAACAGTACCAAAACATAATATAAATTATCTATGAGTGGTAGAACTACTACAAGTTTATATTTCTTGTGTCTTGGCTTACTGTGTTTTTGCTAATTTCCCTAAAAAAATGAAATGCATAGAACTGAAACATTTAAAGTGTTTAATATGACTGAGGCGTTCCACTGTGAAGGGAGCACGGGAAGCCACCATGGAGGTGCTGCTTTAACAGCTTTAAAAAGGCAAAACCCTAAACCCTACAATTAAAATGCTTCCAACAAATGTAAAAGCATGAACTTTCTAAAGAGGAAAAGCCATATCTGGCTTCAAGAATGACCAAACAAAAGACTAATCAGCTTGCTATACAAATCTCAGATAGGGCATTTTCAGGTTCTATCGAAACCCAACAGCTAGTAATATACCTGATAGGGAGAGACTGCCTGCTTCCTCCCAGGATCAGGAAGGAGATCTGCATGTCCACTCTTGTCACCTCAATTCAGTACAGTACTGGAGGATCTATCAGGGCAATTAAGCATCCAGATTGGCAAAGGAAAAGTAAAACTCTATTTATTTGAAGATGGCATGATCTTGTATATGCAAAATGCGAGGAAATCCACAAAGGGGTGGTGAGTGGTGACCTATGAATAAAAGCTACATTAATGGAACCTTGAATGCATCATGTTTAGTGACAAGTCAGTCATAAAAGACCATATATGCAGAAGCAGCAAGGCCACATGGTAGAAGCACACCAGTCTGTGTGATCATCAGAAGACCCAAAACAAACAAAAAAATTGTTGAGAACGAGGTTGGGGGGGGGGGGGTGTCAGAGAAGAGATGAAAAACCCATCTGCAGACAATTGGGCCATCCTCTCACGGCAGGCTAGTACAATGAAGCATGTACAGATAAGCGCTCACAATACACAGAATCCAAGTGAGATACACCATTCAGGTACAGAAATGGGAGTATCGGTACCAGGAGGGTAGGGGGAAGTTGGAGAGAGGAGGAGAGAAAGGGGGGGACTGATCACAATGATCGGCACATCACCCACCCACCACACACACACACACACACACACACACACACACATCTGAGGGGGATAAACACCAGAAGGTGTGAGGGAAGGGAGACAGTGGTCGATGTAAGATATGAAAATAATAACAATTTCAAGGGCTCAAGTGGAAAATGTTTGGAAATGAATGTGGCAACATGTGTGCAAATGTGCTTGATACAGATGATGTACTGAATGTTATAATAGCTGTAAGAGCCCCCAATAAAATTATTTTCTAAAAAGAGACAAGAATAATAATTTATAATTTATCAAGAGATCAATAAGGATTAGAGGGTGGGGAGGGGGGAAGAAAGGAAAAGAGAAACCTGATACCAAGGACTCAAAGTAAGTGTAGAGAAAATAATGACAGTGGGCTGAGCCCCTGTGGCGTAGTGGTTGTGCGCGGGACTGTAGCCCACTGGGTTGGAGGTTAAAGTCCAGCAGCAAAGCTGGGCCTCCTACTCCCACCACCAGAGGGCAGTGATGCCACCGGCCAAAAAAAGAAAAAGAATGACAGCAACATATGTACAAATGTGCTTGATTCAATTGATACATGGATTGATATAAGAGCTGTAAGAACCCCAGTAAAATGATCTTTTTTTTAAAAAGTCATATATTATATGATTCCATTTATATGTACTGCCCAGAAGAGGCTAATCTATAGAGGCAAAAAAATACATTAGTGGCTGTCCAAGACTTGTGGGAAATGAGGACGTGTCTGCTAATAGGTACAGGTGTTGGTTGGTTGGTATTTGAGTTATGAAAGCAATCTAAAGTTGATGATGTTGATTGTTGCATAACTGAACACACTGAAAACCACTGAAATGTGCACATTAAATACATGAATTGCATGGTATGTGAAGTCTGCCTAGAAACATTAAAACAAAACACAAAAAAACCTCAGCTATAATAAGTATTCTTAACAAAAGAATAAGGATTCCATCTTAGAAATCTTCGTGTGATACCAAGGGCTTAAGTAGAAAGAAAATGTTTTCAGAATGATGGTCGCAACAAATGTACAAATGTGCTTTGTAGGGGGCTGAGCCCCGGTGGCGTAGTGGTTGTGCGCGAGACTGCGGCCCACTGGGACGGAGGTTCAATTCCAGCAGTGGGGCTGGGCCTCCTACTCCCACCGCCGGAGAGCAGTGATGCCCCCCCCCCAAAAAAAAATTTTTTTTTTAATTTTTTAAAAAATGTGCTTTGTATACAATGGTTGGATGTATGGCGTGTGATAAGAATTGAATGAGTCCCCAGTAAAATGGTTAAATTATATACATCTTATACACACACACACACACACACATATATATATATATAAAATCTTTGTGTGAAGGGAACATCTACCAAGGTCAACTACCTCCAACAGTGCTCTACAACAGAAGCGTCTGAGTGATCTCTGGGAGGGAAAATGGCTTTATCCTAGCACACAGTGTCACTCCTCAGGATACCAAATAACTAACCATCTATTTCTTCATAAAAATGCTATATATTTCCTAATGTGTCAGAAGTAAGAATATATTGGTCGAGCAAAACAGTTCTTGTTCTCAAGGAACTTATAGTCTATTGGATAGAACCATTTACAAAGAAATAAAATGAATTCATAATTTACTCCCACGGTGAAATTTTTTACCTAAAGCATCAACTCCTTAAAAACTGTTACCTGGCTGAGCCCCGGTGGCGTAGTGGTTGTGCGCGGGACTGCGGCCCACTGGGATGGAGGTTCAATTCCAGCAGTGGCTCCACAGAAGCAAAGGCTGGGCCCCCTACTCCCACCACCAGAGGGCAATGATGCCCAAACAAACAAACAAACAAAACACTGTAACCTATGGTCTCCCAAAACTTGCCTCCTTTGAGTTAATTTATTAAAATACTTTACACCTCAATGATTTCCCTCCTAAATTTTTATTTTGCGGGAGAAGAAAATTTTATTTTCAATACACATGACAGTTTCTTGGCCACATGTGTTTCAGTTTGACAGATTTGTGCCACATATAAAAAAACCAAAGCCCATTGCTATCTTCTCCATT
>PVJH01030563.1:0-24606 GCA_004026705.1 Nesogale talazaci
TCAGGAGAAAGCCATGCCCACACAGAGGTCTCATTGGCTACTCAATGGCCATCTCCAGATTAACAGGCTAGACTCCATCATCACATCTCAATCATGAAATTGGCATAACAAATACATAACTGCCACAGTAGTCCAATAGACTTTTCTTTATTGATCTCGCAACCTGCCACTCTGCCATATTCCTCTACTGCTTTCAGGACTCCCCTTGTTGAAATTTCAGGATTTTTCATATATAAAAATCATATGATCTGAGAATAATGATAGCTTCATCTTCCTCCCCTAGATGAATATCTTTGATGTCCTTTTTTGCCCTATGTTGCTATCTAAGACCTCCAGCACAATGTTAAATAGAAGTGGGTGCAAGGAACATTCTTGCCTATTCCCCCTTTTCAGAAGAATTGATCTGTCTTTTCTCCATTGACTACCACATTGGCTATGGGTTTGTCATATGTAGCTTGTATTATAGTGAGAAATTTTCCTTCCATTCCTGTCTTCTTGGTGTCTTAAACAAGAAAGGGTTTGGGATGTTGTTGAATGCTTTTTCTGCATCTATCAATATTATCATGTGATTCTTATGTGTGTGTTTTTTTTTTTTTCATTTTGATATGGTGAGTAATACTAGTGGTTTTTCATATGTTGAACTATCCCTGCACCCCTGGTATTAATGATTGCATCCTACTTGGTCATGGTGAATTATTTGTTTTATATATTTTTATATTCTGTTGACTAGTATTTTGTTAAGAATTTTTGCATCAATATTCATTAGGGAAATTGGTCTGCAGTTCTCAATTCTTGTGGAATTCTTGCCTGGTTTAAGTATCAGTTATACTAACTTAGTAGAAGTAATTTGGGAGTTTGCGATCTTTTCTATGTTCTGGAAAAGTATGTGTAGGATTGGTGTCTGTTCTTCTCTAAATGCTTGACAGAATTCTCCAGTGAACCCATCTGGTCCAGGGGATATTTGTTGTTGTTGGTAATCCCTTGGTCACCTTATTTCTATTTCCATTTCTTCTATTGATACGGGTTTGCTGATGTCCTTGAAGGTGATCAGGCACTGTCTTGGGAGAGACTGTCCATGTCTTCCAAGTTGTTGAATTCATTGTATTATAGTCCTTCAGAGTACTTTCATTCCTCATCTTTGCTATTAAAATGTGTTCCTTCCTTTCTTTGGTTAAATTTGCAATAGGTTGTCCATTTGATTTATCCTTTCAAAGATTCAACTTTTAGCTACATTAATTTGTGGGGGATCTGTGAGCAGCTCAGAGATGGGGCAGGACCTCTGAGAGTGGGAGGATGGGGAATGAGGGTCTACATGGGGTGTCCACACGGGACCCCGGGAACCCTGGCTGGCAAGTTTGCACAAGGCACAGAGCACTGCAAGGGAGATCGTGTCTGCTGGAAGTGCTGGTGGTAGGGTCAAAGTCAGCTTCTGGTTCAGAGAAGTGCTCTGAATTGTCTTGGGAATCGACAGACAGATTGATACCTACTAGACCCCCAAATCCCCCAACTCACCAATATCCACAGAGCTTCGAGTGTGAGTTATCTATCTGCTGCCATCTTCCCCAACTCTAACAAAGATTTTAAAGAGAAGATAATTTCAATGATAACTAGTATAACTCATATGAACTATTATAACTAGTCTTTTAGAGCAGTGGTTAACAAAAATTTTCTGTAAAAAGCTGATTATTAGGCATCTTTGTTTTTGGAGGCAATGTAGAAATTTGTTAATGTTTCCCCTTTTTCTAGGTTTTGTTGTTATCAACTACCCTTTAAAAGACAAGCAGTATTCCTGCTTTAAAGACTACAAAAACAAGCAGAGTTCAGATTAGGCCCATGATCCACTGTTTCAGATCTCTGTTTTGGAGAGACTAGAAAGAAAACACATACTTTTATATTCTCTTTATAGTGCTTGGATGACATCAATCCAGAGTGTGGCAAGCAATATAGATACACAGTTTTGTGGGAATTATTATTTTAAAACAGTGGTTCTCAACTACCCTAATGCCATAACCCTTTAATACTGTTCCTTGTGTTCTAGTGACCACCACCCCCCAATCACAGAATTATTTTCACTGCTACTTAACAACTCTTATTTTGCTACTGTTATGAATTGGGTAATCTCTGTGAACAGGTTGTTATATACTCTAAGGGTCATGACTTAATGAAAAATTAAAACTCCATCTTAATATATATATATGCACTCACATACATAAATAATTATTTTTTAAATGCAGAATTATATTCTTAGTTTATGCTTTGTTTAAAATTCAGTTAAAAATCAGAATCTCAGATGTTGTAACAGAATTAAATATTCATGGATTTTAAGAAATAAGATCCCCCTAAGAATGAGAAAATGTATCCTTTTTTAAAAAATAATTTTATTGGAGGCTCTTACAACTCTTATCACAATCCACTGTGTCTAGCACAATTGTACATATGTTGTTGTCATCATTTTCAAAATATTTTCTTTCTACTTGAGCCCTTGCCATCAATTCCTCATGGACCCCCTACTCCACTCTCCCTCCCTCATGCACTCTTTATTATTTATAATTTCCCCCCTTGCCTTACACTGACTGTGTCTCCCTTCACCTACTTTTCTGTTGTCCATTCTCTAGGAAGGGATTATATTTAGGTCATTGTCAGGTCATTGTCAGGGGTTATTGTCAGGTCATGTTCTTAAGAATTGATTGTGTGAAATAATATCTACATTCTACTGAGAAAATATTTTGACCATATCCAAAGATTTTAGAATCATTTGATAAATTGAAGTTTCCTTCTTAATTGACCCAACCCACTGTTGAATATTCAGAGAAATTTACTGTAAAAAATACAAATAGTTGGGATGTTTGGTAAATAATCACATACAAAGTTATATACATTGTTAATAAACAAATCATAGCTGTGAATATGGAAGAATGGAGTAGAAGTGGCCATTTGAAATACAAATAGCTAATAAATTTGAGAAGTCACTTACATAGGAGATACTGAATACTTGAGAGACAAAAGCTTAGACTTGAACAAATGGAAGCTATATCACTTCATTGGTAAGAGAAATCACCATCAGAAAGATATAAAATCTTCTTTATGTGATGAAATCTCATTAAATATTACTGCAGACATTTTTCTTGAATAAAACACTGATTGTAAAGTTTCTGTGGAAAAATAGATAGACAATTATGGGGGAGACATCTAAAATCTAAAGTAATAGAATATAATAGTTTTATGAAAAAAAATTAGGTAAGCTTGAAAATAGAGGATTTATGACATCCAAATAGAAAAATAGAGCAATGAAAGAAAAGTTCAAAAATAACCCTAAAAGTAGTATTATAAAGGTGTATTCCAAAAGGAGTGGTAAAGATCATGATTTTCCAGTGACTTGTCATTCAAATCAGATCTGTAGTATAAAATATGCACCAGAACAGTCTCTCAAAATAGTAACAAAGTACGCATAAACTGTAAAAAGCATAAATGACTAGGAAAGCCCAAGTAATTTTTTAAAACAATGCATTCAGAAAGACCATCCTACTCTTGCTCCAAGTTCAGATGTTACAACAACTCATGTATTTAATTTCATTTAAAAATATATAAGAGTAAACTTCTTAGGGTTAAAAAGTCACCATAAACTGACTTAAGTGACAACAAAAGAAAACTCTGTAATCCATGCAATTAAAATTAGAGAGAGAGAAAGGGCTACTCATTCCATTTTATAATTAGTTTATAGATATTGATTGGAAAAAATACAAGGGCTTCATCCACCACTTGTGTGTCAGAGTGTCTTGGCTGCATGCTTGTTGCTGTGACACTGGAAGCTATGCCACAAAAGCCAGCAGATTCACTCAAAGTGACCAGGTTTCAGCAGAACTTCCAGATTAAGAGTAGACGATCAGAAGGAATTTGACTATTCATTTCAGAAGAAGTGACTGCTGAAAACCTTATGCAAACCTTATATATCAATCACGCAATCTCAGGATTAAGAAATTGAATAATTCAAACAAAGTCTTTGGTCTGAAATTGATCACACATACAATAAATACACATTGATAATTATTGGTGATTGAACTGAAAAAGTTGGAAACCAACAGGAAGGAACAATAATTAGAAGATAAGGTTTTGGTGATATAGAAGATGTCAGAGATCACATGGTAGAATTTTGCAAAAACAAAAACCTGTTCGTAGCAAATACTTTTTTCCAGCAACAGAAAAGTTGACTACATGCATGGGTTTCACGCGGAATAAAAACCACCACATCTCTGATAGGACAAGAGGTAGTAGTTCAATGTCAGCAGCTAAAACCAGGGTAGGAGTTGACTGTGGAACAGACCGTCAGCTTCTCATATGTAAGTTCAGGATAGAGTTGAAGAAAATGGCAAGTTCAGAAGAGCCAAAACACAGCCTTGAGTTCATCCCACCTGAATTTTGAGAACACCTTATGAACAATCTTGCTACATTCGACATGAATGACAGAAGGCATGATGAAGTATGGAGAGATACCAAGACCACCATTCAAAAAGAAACTAAAAGATGACTAAAAAGACAAGAAATCAAAATCAAAGTGGATGTCAGGAGACACTTTGAAATTTGCTTCTAATTATCGAACAGCTAAGCATATGAAGGCACTTATGAAGTCAGAGTGGAAAGTTTCAAGGGGCAGCTTGAAAACGCAAAGTCAAATATTAAGATGAAGTGGGCAAAGATCTGGAGTTAGAGACGAAAAAAGGAAGAATATGCTCAGCATATCGAAATTGAAAAACATCAAGAAACAATTCAAGCTTCAAGATCCAATATTGAAAGAATCAGCAGACATCGTGTTGAATGGTTTAGAAAGTACAAAAGAAACATAGAAAAAGAGGACAGTTCCTGTACCAAAAATAACTAGCCCACAGTCCACCATTTCAAGAAGTAGTATACTAGTAAGATCTAATGGTGCTAGAGGAAAATGCTCTAGCAGCACTGAATGCATAGCCTAAAAGAAGACCCTAGGAATTAATGGAATACCAACTGAAAGGTTTCATCAAGTTGACAGGGGACAGGAACTTTTACATGTCTACGCCAGGAAATTTAGAAGACAGCAATTTGGCCAGCTGATTGGAAAGGATTTTTATTTGTAGTCATTCCAAAGAAAGATGACCAAATCAAATACCCTATCTATAGAACAATATCATTGATTTCAAATGCTATTGTGCACAAGGTTTCCTTATGTGGTGCATAGGGTTGCTATGGGTCACAGCTGATTGGTGGGTCCTAACAATAATAACATGCTCAGGTAAAATTTTGCTGAACATAATCTAACAATGATTGTAGCAGTACATTGACAGGTGGCTGCCATAGGTTAAAACAAGATTCAAAATAGAATGTGGAAGAGAAAATATCATTGCTGATGTCTTATGCATTTTGGCTCAAAGGGAAAAATGCTGGAATGATATTTTCTTGTGTTTTATTGACTAGGCCAAGACATTTAACCATATGGATCATAAATAACTCTAGATAACATTGAGAAGAATGGAGATTTCTGAGCACGTCATTGTGCTTCTGTGGAACGTATACATGGGTGAAGAGGCAACTGTACAAATACAACAGTGGAATACTGCTCTGTTTTTATACTTGTCTCAGGAGAAGTGTGGCCACAGTGCTTCTTAGAATCAAGGATGGCAAGACTTTGTCTTCCATACTTTGAACATGATGTCATGAGAGAACAGTCCCTGGAGAAGGACATGAAATCTGATAAAACAGAGGAGCCAAGGGGAAAAAGGCTCAACAAGATGGCTACAAACATGGACTCAAGCATAGGGCAAGAGAAAGGTGGCACAGGATTGGGCGGGGTTGCATTCTGTTGTTCAAACAACAAGAACAGGAAGGTTTCACAGGACAGGAGACTTGAACATGAGTAACAACCAAGAGGAGCCTCAATTTTAGCTGCTGTGTTGAGTCTTTGTTAGAAAACATCAACACTACTTATAGCGCCTCTTATGCCCTGTTCTTTACAAAGCCCTTCATGTGAAAGTTTTGATGATAGTTCACATTGACTTTGGACAGCAGCATTTACAGCATTGCCTCAAAGATAGGATAAAGACTTCTTTCTGGTAAAGTGCGTAAGATTCTTGACTTGATATTGTGGAAAGTCTTATAAATATCCACTAATTAGACCTAGTGATCATCAAGTAATTAATTTTCTAAATGACTTGATTTGCTACTTTTCTGCTGCTCCTGTTGTTAAGGTGTCAAGATTCGGCTTCAGCTCCCAGTGAGTATAACAGAATAAAACTCTGCTCCTATAGTCATATGTCTATCCATCTCATTAGAGGGCTTCTCATTTATTTTTCTGATTGTCTTCTCTACCAAGCATAATGTCCTTTCCAGTGATTGGTTTCTCCTGAGAGCATGTACAAAGTACATAAGACAAACTCTCACCATTCTCATTGCTAAAGAGCATTCTGGTTGTACTTCATTCAAGACAGATTTCTGTGTTTTTCTGACATTTCATGGCATTTTAAATGTTCTTTGCCAACAAATACATCAATTACTTGGTATCTTATCCATTATCCAAGATATATATATATATATATATATATATATATATATATATAATATACCCAGAGAGAGAGAGAGAGAGTGTTTGGATCAGGCACATTTTAATCCTTAAAGTAACATCTTTGTGAAGACTTGTGCAAAGATTTGTCCAATGGAATATATCATTTTATATCTTCACTGCTTCTTCCATAGTCATTGATTGCGTATCCAGGTATTCACTAGGATATTTTTTGAGTGATTTCATGCCTGCCCATAACTGTAAGTAATTGTAGTAACATCAGCTCACTGCGTAAAAAAAAAAAATTAGCCCATTAGTAGGGTACTGTATGTATCAATAATTTTCTGTGGACACAAAGGAAAATCCACACCCATAATGCAAAAGGAACTAGAGTAGGTTATAAGGTAAAGAAGTGGTGAATATTCACTGCATTAACATAAGAAACTAGCTTTTCCTTACTTATCTCTAAATTTTAAGGAATTTTTAAAAAACTTGTATCTAAATGAGAAAGTGTAGTGCTTTTACTTTAGGAATGGGTACATATAAGCAGTTTGAAAGATACACTTGAAACGAACACTGTTATAGTCCCCACAATCACATTTTCTCAGACCTACCACTTGTAGGCATACCACCCTCATTCTTCTTTGTTTTAGGCCAGGTCCTTGCCTACAGAACCACTGAAGTGGTGAATTGATGTCATCAAAAAACACACTCTTATAGCAACATGACACAGGATTTCCAGGACTCTAAATCTTCATGGGAGCAAAGAGGCTCATCTTCCTCTGTGAAGTGACTAGTGAGCTTGAACCATCAACAATGTGGTTAGCAGGGAAATGCTAACCTTAAAGCATCATGAGGTTCCAAAGTAAAGTAACCCCAAGGAAAAAAGCCCTGGAAACACAGTGACTTACTACTAACTGTGAGATCAGCAGTTCAAAAGACTCCATAGTTTAAATTGTCGCCATTTATTCAAGCATGGCTTTTCCAAAAAGGAATTATTGGTACATAAAATGCATAGTCCTAGTGGACCAACCTCATTGCCATGGAACTGGTGGTATCTCATAATGATCCTATGAATAGGGTAGAACTGCCTTTGTAAGTCTCTGAAACTAGTTTTTGTTTTGGGTTTTTTTTTTTTGTTTTTTTTTTGCGGGGTGTGGGGGCCATCACAGCCATCTAGTGGTCGTGGGAGTTACCCAGCGCTGCTCCTGAGAGCCGCCACTGGATTTGAGGCCGCAGTCCCGCACTCAACCACTTATGCCACCGGGGCTCAGCCCCGAAACTCTAGCTTTTTATGGAAGCACGAAGCCCAGCTTTCTCCCATAGAGGAGGGTGGCAGGTGGTTTCAAAATGTTCACCTTGAAATTAGCAGCCCAAGGCATTACCCTTGAACCACCTGGGCTTCTCTTTCTGACTCTAAATTCTCCACGATAAAATATCGAGCTTTTCAAGTTAAAAATTAAATTAAAAATTAATACAATACATTCATAGAATATATTAAGAAAAGGATCAAAGGAATTTTAGTAACAACAGGAACAAATCTATCATTTGCCCCATCCTGCAATTAAACCTCTTATCTCCTTTTTGAGAAAATAGTTCTACTTTTTGTCTTTAATACTCACTTTCTACTTCAGAAAATAGGCAAAGGATAAAACTAAGAATGGAAATAGATGTACCATTTCTCTAACTATAGTACTTTGTCCCATAGACTGGAGGGCAAGTTGAAATATTTCTATTTTCTACTATGCACTAGACATACAATGCATGCATTTAAAGTTTTTTTTTTTTTTTACTCACTGACCAATAGAAGATAATTTAATTAAGTGCCAATTCATGAATAGCTTTATGATCTCATCCTAACAAATTTTGCAATAGTAACCATCTGTTTTTACTCAGTTAAAATGTCCTCTTGGAGTTTTAAAGCACCAAGAAAATAACACTAGTCTCTTGATAAAATTTACCCCGTCAGCTTTTTATTATCTTTTTCTGGATGTCCATAGTTCTTTGTCTTGCAGGGTCACTGTGAGGCTAATGGCAGAAAAGTTCTTTACAATTCCTTGAACACCTTGGATGAAAGCAAAAGAGATTATAGTGATTACTTCATCTCAAAATATTGCTGATATTATCTTGTGCCATGTTAAAGAAGAGTACCTACAAATACAGCTGATAGCATCATCTTAGAAACAATTAAATTCTAAAAAGCATGATGTGAACATTCTCATTTTAAGCTCAATTTTATATGTCATCGTCAATCTCCTGCAATTCCACACATGAATGACTTGTGCTCAGTTATTACACGCCATGGGGATGTTCTGTTTCCAGAGAAGAGATGTTGTAGGTGTGTTGCAGAGGACAGAGCAGGGATTAAGGTGTAACTATGTATGGCTTTGGAAAAATATTGATTTCCACCAAAGGAAGATCATTTTGAAAAAACAAAAACTGATTCCAAAGATGTGAGTAATTTTCTTACTCCTCATGTGAGTCTGTATGCATTTTACTAATTATGAGAAAGTATTTAAGAAACAAAAGAGATAGCATTTTGGCACATTCACAGTTACACATTTTTCAATTTGGAGAGAAACAGCAGCAGATTAAAATAAAGGAATCATATATATATATATGTATATATATATATATATAATTTTTTAATTTTTGCTCTCAGTAAACATCTATAAGAGAACAGAAATCCAGTTTCTCACAGGCTTGTTAACCTAAATATAGGCTTTATCTTAGGCACAGATAGCACTGAATTTTCTGAATACAAAATTTTCTAGCACTTTAGGCATTCATAAATTCTTCATATACTCCATTTAATTTAAATGTGCCAGACTCATTGAGGATAAAAGTTCTTGCCAGATTTTCTATTCTTAACTTTTCCATGTCTTTTTGTAATATAGCATTATTAGTGTGTATATGTGTTCATTAGTATACAAAGTAATAAAAAGTAATACAAAATAAGTTTTTCTATAATTATTTTGATTAAAAGATCATTCTACTTTTTATATCATTTGTCCAATCAATTGGCAATAGAGACATAAATAAAAATTATATTGTAAGTGAAGATGTGATTTCCCTTTTTATCAATCAAATCTACAAAACTGTATTATTGACATGTGTCACTAGTTAGAATGTGTTCACATTAGGGCACATATTCACCCCTTGTCATGGAGCAGAGCTAGGCTAATGCAGTCTTATAGAGCAGAGAAGAGCTAACCACAGTTTCTAAAAGCATATTCTTTTTTTTTTCCCAAAAAGTGTAATCTTTTGATTTTTTTTCACAATCATTTTATTGGGAACGAATACAGATAGCATATTTCAGTTACATAAACCAATATTAGACAAATGCTACCATAATCGGTTTCCTAACATTGTCTTCCTTCATGAACTCCTCCATAAAAGCTCCCTTTTAACCCCCCCATTTGCCCCTTTGTACTCCTCAAGAACTTTTATTCTACTTGCCGTCTCTAGAGATTCTTCAATCCTAGGTTTCCTACACAGAAAAATATGCAGCAAGAATTAACAACAAAATTCATCAGAGATAAACCCAATATGAAAGAGAAAAAAACACTGAAGATGTTGAAAATCAGGCCTAAAGTGAATGAGTGAGGAATCAACTGACAAAGTTTTAGCTGTTCAAATCAGGTTTATCATTTTGATCTCCTAGAGTCATCTTTCTAATATACTTTTTTTGGTAACTGGTTTCTTCCTATTGCTCCATTATGGATAAAGGGAAATCACCCTTACTTCCCATTTAATTCTCAAAAAATTATCTTGGACTTCCACTGTCATTCATAGACTTCTGAAAATCAGAATCTTACCCTTTAGGCTCTGATACTATGCCCTCCTTCAACTTCGGATTATATGATTTAAAATGCTTTCATCACTGATGCTGATGTACTTCTTCAATGTGAACTCAATTGGCATTTCTCTTAGATGGCTGCTTGCTTCGTAACAAGCCTTTAAAACCCCAGATGCCATTTTATCTAGTAGCCTGGCACCATCTCATTTTTTTTACCACACATTGCTATATCAACTGTGTTTTTTATTGTTCCCTTCTTGAGGGTGAGTATCGAGCATAATGTAAAAACTAATTGTTCTTAAATTGCAGTTAGGATCTTTATAAAGCAAAATACATTCCTATGAGGATTTGTAGTGTATTGAGCTTAGTTAAATAACTTACTGGATTAAATATAATTTATATTATAAACTAAGGTTAACATTAAAAAAAAGCAAAGATTAAAGGCTAGGTTGGAGAAAGCTTGGAAACTCTTTGGAGGATTGATTAAAAGATTAAAGACTATGAAAAGATTAAAGACTATGAAAAACAATAGTACATAATTCAGTACCTAATAAAATGGCTCCAAACTAAAAAACTATTTTAATCAACTTTACACATTTGCATTTATGTCTCCTAAATATTGCAAATTTTGTAAATTGCTTTTAACTAAAATTTATTTAGATTTAATTCTCATTCATAGCTAATCTTTATCTAAGCTACCTGGATTAACTTTAATAATCAGCAATATGATGTATTTTTTATCTTTGTGACAAATTTAGAGCAGTAGCATTTATTTGTATTACTTTCCCTTTTAGAAGTTCTTGAGCATTTCAAGTTTTCACTTATTGATATTGTATAATGTTATACAGAATTTGTTCAGTGAAGACTGTCTACTACATAAAGCTTTAGTCCAAAATAGTTAACGCTTCATTTTTTTCTTATATTCTCATACCTTGATTGGAAATACAATAATACACAACAACTCTCCAAATGTCTCACAAGGAAATCAGTTTTGTCAGTCTTTCATTAATCTTCAAACCAGACTCCCTTAAAACCATTTCTTAGAATCTGCAGAGCAGCAGTTTACACTGCGCATCCCAAGTTACCGACTACAAGCAATAACACTGTTAAACTGAAAGTTCCAATTTATGAAACACTATGGGTTAGAACTTTTTCTTAAAAAGTCAGTTTTTTGGGCTGAGTCCCAGTGGCGTAGTGGTTGAGTGCGGACTGCGGCCCACTGGCTTGGCGGTTCAAATCCAGCAGCAGCTCTCCAGGACCAAGGCTGGACCCCCACTCCCACAGAGAGCAGTGATGCCCCCCCCCAAAAAAAAAAGTCAGTTTCTTAACAATATCTTCTGAACCTTTAAGCACTCCTCCTCTCCTATGGTACAGTAATATTCCTAAACTCTTATCTCTCTTCCTAACTAATCTACTTGTTCTCCAATTGCTCTGGATACACAAATACTACCTAAAGGTTTTATTACCAGCTATATTATAATGTAACATAGTATTTTGGACAAACAAGCCACGATATCTGTGCTCCAAATCTGTAGCATTTTTTATCCTCTTCAAATTGTTTTCTATTATCTGGAATATACCTTGCATTAAATGTTACCTCCTTTTTCATTATTATAAAATTTTAATTTGTAAATTAAGTGGGGCTTTATATTTCTGATCACCAATATTATATTTAACAATTAAAACTAACCCCCCCCCCAATGTCCCCTACTCCTATTCATTTACTCTTCAGTAATTCCTTGATTTCTCTTCTTCATCTTGTGGACTAGAACCTTCCACTTTACTCAAGTTAAAAGCAGTCAGCAATCTATCCCATTATTTTGTTCCCTCTGCATTTGCTTCTGATTCTTGAATCAGAATCCTCAGTTGTAGGGACAGGGTTTATTAATTTCTACTTTGTCAAAATTTAGCAACAATTCAGTTCAATTCATATTTGTTGAATAGAATTAGACACATTAAATTTGCTTACAGATAAATTGAAATAAAAATTAAAGAAGACACCACTTAAGTTGTTAGGGAGCAGTCTAACATGACAACATGACCCAATATTTTAAAAATAAATATTCAAAGAATGGAACATCTGGGTTTTTAAGGCTATTTTAGATAGGCTATTTTAGATAAAAATAACCACATGTGTGGTTTAATATGTTTCTACTCTAATGAACTAAGAGAAGGAGAAAGAGGAAGACAAAGAGGTGGAGGAAGAAGGGAAAGAGAAAATGCAAAACCACTTGTTATACAGTTGATTTAAACTTTTAGTAGCCTGAAGTAGAACTGTGACCCATAGGACTTTCACTGAGTGATGTTTCAGAATATGATCTTCCTTTTGAGTCAGCTGAGAATAAGAAGACTCCAATTTTGCTTTGGCATCTGACCATGTTAACTATTTATGCTAAACAGAGATTCTGATTAAGTTTCTGAAGCAATGAGAGAACAACAATACCTTTAAAAATATGCCTGAGAAGATTTAAGAATTGTTGTCATTAGTTACCAGTTAGTCAATTCTGACCCACAATGACTCTTCACAACAGAAGAAACAATGCCAGTCTTGTGCCATACTTGTAATGATTCCTGTGCCTGAGCCCATTGTTGCCCCCACAGCTCCATCCTTCTCACCAAGGGCCTTTCTCTTTTTTGACCCCTTTCATTTTATCAAGCATAATGCTCTTCAGAGACTGGTCGCTCCTAACAATATGTCCAAAATATGTAAGACAAAGTTTCACCATCCGGGTCTCTCAGGAACACTCCGCCTAGACTTCTTCCCAAACAGATCGATTTGGGCTTCTTCCCCAGCACCACAATTAAAATGCATAGATTCTTCTAGGTCTTCTTTATACAATGTCCAGCATTTCACATACATATGAGGCCATTTGAAATACCATGGCTTGCATCAAGAGTACCTTAGTCATTAAGAGCAATAGACTACTTTAAAGAGGTCTTGTGCAGTAGATTTACCTATTTCTGTGCATCTTTTGAACTCTTGGATTTAAAAATAAAATGGTTTATTAACAGTATATTTTGTAACTTATATGTTAAATATATATCAGAAAAACTGTTGGTCGGTTCAATGTATTCATTGCTATTTTAAGCATAATGCAAAAGGCACATACTTTTTCTTTCTTATGTTTTAGCTGTTATTAAACTGCTCTGCCATTGTGCTTAGTGTCTTAAAGTGAGTAAAGTTTTTATTTTAAACATTTAGATGAATTACGTCAAGTATTGAAGTATTCAATAGAATGCAAGAGGTATTGTTTGAGCAAGTAGCCTAAACTCTTACACATTAAAGCAAAAATGAAAATAATTTTATTTTAGTAAAAGCACGGACATAGCACCAGGCAAAATTTCTTCCAACTTAAAGAGCACATTAAGTCTATAGCTTTAGAGTGTATTTCTTAATATATTTTACTTAAGGATTACTAAAATAGATTATTGCATTTTATAAATCCATTGCTGTTCTCCAAATTTCCATAGATGGTTATTTTTTATTTTTATCAATGTAAAATATTAAGATCTATAATTTAAATGTTTATATTTACTCTATTATTCTTAGAAGTTTAATTTTGATTTGACAGTTATAGAAAAAAACTATTGTTCTTCTCCAAATCATCATGTTTATAAACCTTTGAATTTTTTATTAACTGGGAATATTTTCTGCATTTGAAATGCTATTATAAAATACTATAAAGATGAATTCCACTTTTGGCCAATTTGCAGGAATTACCTTTATCTTCCTACTTTTAAACACCTAAAGCAACAGTGAAGGATAAGCAACAATGGCTTCCCAGACCTTGAACAAAGCAATGTTGGATCCCAATCTCCAAGACTAAAGGAATTATATGAGCCCAATGATTACCATAACTCTTTGGAATACACACACACACACACACACACACACACACACATGAACTTATGGATTACAGGACCTTTGTGTCATACACTGTTTATGTCAGTATGATTGCCTTAGAAAGACCAGGTCTCAGGGAAGAGGTTATTAAATAAGCAGAAATTCTTGAAGTCTTACATAGTCTTCCAGCAGTTCGGCAGTATCTCTCTTCATTCTTTTTTTTTTTCTTTTTTTTTTTTTGGCATCACTGCCCAGGTGGTGGGAGTAGGAGGCCCAGCCTTTGCTCCTGTGAGCGGGAATTGAACTTCCATCCCAGTGGGCCGCAGTCCCGCGCACAACCACTACGCCCCCGGGGCTCAGCCATCTTTCTTCATTCTATGAACGTCGTTACTCCATTTTTTCCAGTCATTGGCTATTGTGGAACAAGCAATGAAAAAGGATTGGCTCTTTGCCCCTCATTAGCAATACTATGTGAGAGAAATGAGAATTCATGCCTACAGCCAGCTCTTGGAATCGTACAGGTCACTGACCCTTGAATATATGGCAGAAGCCTTTGGTGTTGGTATGGAATTCATTGATCAGGAACTCTCTAGATTTGCTGCTGCTGGAAGACTACACTGCAAAATAGATGAAGTGAATGAAATTGTAGAAACCAAAAGACCTGATAGCAAGAATTGGCAGTACCAAGAAACTATCAAGAAAGGAGACCTGCTATTAAAGAGTACAAAAATTTTCCAGAGTAATTGATATGTATAACCTTGCAAACCAAGAATTTCTTTTAGAGATGTTTGGAATTTTTATTGGAATTTTATTTCTATGCTGCCAGTTCGACTGTATAAAATAAACATTATTTCAATTTAAATATATATACACATATTTATATACATATATAAAATATAACAAAATAGAAAATTTACCAGACAGGAATTACTAGCTGAACAATAAAGCATGTCAAACCTTTTCTGAAAAATTAGGAAAAGACTTGAGACTTCCAATCAGCACTTTTCAAAAGGATTTATTTTAAAGACAATTTTCCCAAAGACTTACTTGGCTCTTTTTCATAAGGAAAAGGATAGAAATTCTGAGTGGCTTATTGTTATACTTTTAGTGCAGTTCTGTCTATGCTTTCATGGAACCATCTTTTTGAAGTTGAAAAAGAGAGACTTAATTTATTGATCTTCATTCTCTAGAATAAAGAATGTTTTAAAAAAGAAGATAATATTTTTAAAGCAGTGTATATGTAGTGCATAGGCACTAGGAAGAAAAGCTTCCATAAAGACTGATTTCATAATCTGCTTCTATAAAGATTGCACTTACTCTGTAGCACATAATGTCACCGTGTGCTTGAAATTGATACACTCACAATGATTATAAGAAATAAATTCTAATAATGAAATCATGTCATGTAGAGAAATTTAGATGAGATTAGAGAAAGAAGTACTCTCTGCCATTGAGCCAATTTTGACTCAAAAAAAGAATCATTAAAAAATTAAAGGGGTAGCAAAGATAAATTTTCAAACTGATAGAAAATCATAAAGAAATTTTAAGTATGCCTAAAGGCAGTTTGGCTTGAAACTCATTAAGAGATATATAGCAAAAAGCCCACAATAGCAACAAATACAAATATTGCTGTGCTAAATCTTGAGCAAAAAGAAAACTGAAGAAGTGGTAGATTCATCATTTAGATATCTAAATGGGAACAGATTACATACGTAGCTATGCTTCACAACTTCCTTAGAAGCAAGAATGATGACAATTAGTTGCAAATACATTGGACTGTTGGAGAATGACCAGTACCTGGGAAAGTATGTGATCCTTGCTTCAGTAGAAGAGCAAAGTGAACTCTGTGCAAGTGAGTCAAAGTTGACTCATAACTGCTGCTGGTATAGTTGAGTCAGCAAAAAAGAGGAATATTCTCAGAAGGGTGCTTTGACACTGTGGCTGCAGCAATGAATTCCAACGATTGTGAGAATGTTGTGGGACCAGAGAGTGTTTGCTATTTTTGATCATAGGTTGTTATGAGTTCAACTCAATTCAATAATACCTAAAAGAAACAAGAGTACTCATAAGAAAAAGACCAAGTGTAAGACGATGTAGATACTGACTCATCTTACAAATCGAAAGTGTTTGAGAGAATACACTCTGCAAGAGAAAACCTCTATACAAAAGAGACAGACAAAATTTAGGGGATACAGTCCCTACATAAGACACTCTAGAGCCCAGAGCTTATAAGGTCAAGTAACCAGCATACTACTGGTAGGATTACACAAACGGTGATTTACAATTCTTTTTTTTTTCCAAGGATTTTATTGGGGGTTCTTACAGCTCTTGTAACATTCCATACATCATTTGTATCAAGCACATTTGTACACATGTTGCCATCTTTATCTCCAAAATATTTTCTACTTGAACCCTTGGTATTAGCTCTTCTTTTCCCCTCCTTTATTTTAAAATATAACTCATTTTATTGGGGGCTCTTACAACTCCCATCACAATCAATACATATGTCAATTATATGCATACCACATTTGTACAATTGTTGCCATCATCACTCTCAGAATATCCTCCCTCCACTTAAGCCTCCAGTATCAGCTCCCCATATTTCCTCTCCTTGCCCACACGCCCTTTTCCATGAACCCTTAATATTTTACAAATTGTTATTATTTTTTCATATTGTATACTTTTCAATGTGTCCCTTCACCTACTTCCCTGTTGTCCATACTCCAAAGAGGAGGTTATATGTAGACTCCTGCAATCAGTTTCCCCTTTCTACTCCACCCTCCCGTTATCACCACTCCCACCACTGGTCTTGAAGGGATCATTTATCCTGCATTCCCCATGTTTCTGGCTCCAGTGTATATCCTCTGGTCTTGTTGAAATTTTAAGGGAGAATTGGGATCGTGATAGTGGGTGGGCAGAAGCATTTCAGAACTAGAGGAAAGTTGCATATTTCATTGTTGCATATTTCCTTGACTGGCTCCTCTCCTCCATGCAAGCCCTCTTTAAGGGGATGTCTCTTTGGATCCCCGATCTGTACTCTCCCCTCATTTATAATGACATATGCTTTAGAAATACAAGAAATATTAACCCAGCAGTAGAGCCACAAAGATGGGAGGGAGGGACAAGTTTGGGAACATGAAGAAAGTGGTGTTTGCAGGTGGCTATTTTCTGCACATTTGCCAGGGAACAAGGGTCAAAGTGTCCATATATCACAGGTGGAGAGGCATGCCAGTCATGTCTTCATCAGCTTTCTCCCATAGGCCATGAACCTTGGGAGTGGTGGTGCTGTCCGATTTGTCCTAAGATCAAACAGCTTTGCTCCCACAACCAAGTCTGCACTTTATGTAACCAAGTTAGCTAAGTCTTACATTATCTAGTTGTTACAAACATGCTAGCCCTAAACAGCCATTTTGTCCTTTGGCATCGGGTGTACTGTCTCACTTTTCTTCATTCATTTCCTCCAATGAAACACACTCCAATTACTAGCAATTGATTTCAACTCAGAGTGGCCCTATATGACAGAATAGAACAGTGCTGTACAGCTTAGGGGTATAGACTGTCCCATTTTTCCCCCGCAGGCAGATTCAAACCAAACCCAACTTTTCTGCTAGTGATCAAATGCTTACCTATGAAAATTAATGATAAGTCTTTCTTCATTTTACCCCATTTTGGATTATTTAAGTTTTCATACAATCAGCCTGCTTTCATATAGCCAGGGAAACCCATATATATGTATATATGTATACATATACATATACACACATATATAATTTATATCTGGCACTTCTTAATATGCTGTGAACTCTTTATATCCAGAAAATAGCTGTGAACTTTAATAGGTAACATGAAGTCCCAATTCAGAGGTATTTGAGATACTAGTTAATAACGAAGAAAAGGAAGAGCTATCCTGTTTCTAGTTAAAGTTTATTACAGAATATAACCATCAAACTAGAATGAACACAATAAACACAAAAAGGAACATGAGAGCACAGCATACAGTCGGACAATAAGAAAATATCTGTAATTCTGGTCCTCTGGCTTGAAATATGGCTCCAACAACTGCAAACATTTTCAGTGGCAGTGTGGAAGAAAGAAAAGATTGCTCTTCCCTCCATGAAGCATGCACTTCCCTTCCAGGTTTTCTGTTGTCTGCTATACATCACAATTCTTTATTCCTTCCCTTTACAATATCCTTTCTTCACATTCACACAATTAGGACATGTCTTAAAGATGGTCACTAAAGGATAAAGCCATTCCTGAGCAAATGAATGGCAGTAGCACTAATCTGTGTCCATGAATGCTATTCATCTGGAGATCTTGAGTTTCAAGGGGAATAATGATGAGGTGAGGATATACAATACTCCATAAATCTCAATAAAAAAATCAAAAATGTCATGGAGATCATTTATTTTCCTTAATGTCTCCCAGCTGACTTGTCTCTCAAATGGCATAGTTGAAACTACTAGCTTAGAAAAAGATGAGTTCCCTTGGACAAAGCCTTTCTATACATTAATTGGTACATAATGTAATTTTTCTTCCTTAATAGGCATCAAGTATATCTTAAAGTATATATACATTTTAATCGAAATGTTAAGGAATATATTCCCTTTGTTTTTAGACTTTTCTTGTTGAATTATTGACTTAGTTTCTTTGCATAATGTGCACAAAGCTGTCTAATTTATAGCAGGTAATAGAACATATTTGTATATAAAATTTAAACCTTTCCTCATCTTTATTATATTAATTTGTTTAAAATTAACTTCACACTGTATTTATAGTCTTGAGTCAATGTTGCTTCAAAGAAAACATTATTAATATCATAATAAGAAAAATATCCATATAAAAATTAAACACTTCCTTATTTGCTGTGTTACATGCTTACAAAATATGGGAGGTGTAGCTTTACACACATGATCGGTTTCATTTAAGTGTTTATTTCTTTCTCGTAGAAAGTGTATGGGCTGATCAACAGTGGTTGAGTGCAAGACTGAAATCCAGCAGTGGCTCTCCAGGAGCAAGGCTGGGTAGCTCCCACAACCACCAAAGGGCAGTCATGCCCCCGCAAAAAAAAGGGTATAATTATAGTTATTACCCTCTATGAATTCTGGCCAACAATGGGTTATCTTAAACAAAAGTACAACGGGTTGGATAACCATCAAAAATATTTAAATGTCATAGGTGAATTTAATAATCGTTTTATTTGTGGTTTGCATTTTATCAGGCAAAGGTCTTAGAGAAAATGGGTTTTATACCATTACAAAATAAAGTCATACTAAATACACACACACACACACACACACACACGCACTGGGACATGGTTTCCTGTTGGAGTTTCCCCATAATATACAATAGAGTTTCAGCCAAGAAATTCCATTGAATTGCAACCAACTGAAGCTTACGTACATGGCTTCTCTGTAAGCGATGGCTTGCCGTAGCTCAGGTAATGAGCCACTCTCAAATAGAGAAACCTGACTTCAGTTTGGGATCGTGAGGGTGGGAATTGTATCTATGCTGCTAATGGCACAAAGCAGGCAGAGTTATTCTTTAAAGAACTACCTGGAGGATAGAGGCTGCTCCAAAGAGAGGAAGTACACAAACAAACAAACAAAAATGGGTCTTCACGTCCAAGTATGGAGCTCTGACTTTCCAGGCACAACAAACAACAAAATTTATGCAGATTGGTTAAATGGGCTACAGAGAAAAATAGATCCAATTCAGCCACCCTACTCTGCATAGTGCACACTCTATAAATTTGTAGTTAACATCTAAATAGCTTAATATAGCAAAATGAAACAGAGTACATCAGGGGAAAAATCTACTACATTATTATCAGCCCTTGCTCTGAACTTATGCATGTCCCTAACAACTACTTAATAATGCAGAATGGATTGGAAATCACAAACACAAATTAGTGGTATTCTATCTGCAATTCAAATTACAAGCACTTAGTTGTTTATATCCATCTATTTTGACATTCAAATTACAATTTTATCCACCTATCAGCAAGCTCAGGTTCGTCCCTACATTAACATGCTTCAAAAGTAAAAAATCTATTTCTAAACAAGAAGAATTAAGCAAACAAATAACAATCAAAAATTCTTCAGACTAAGGTTTTTTTCTTCCAAAACAGTTTAAATCAAAATAATCCATAAATGATCCCTCACTTCAAACTTAACATCAAGTAGCACGTAAATAGACAGGAAGATAATCAGGGACTGAGGAGAACGTTATGAACACAGTACAATATTCATAAAGAACTCAGAAAACTGTTCATTCAGAAAGTATTTTTAATTCAATGTCATTTTCTATACTTTCTGTATACGACTAAAGTGCTTAATTTAGCTCAAATAAAAGACAATTGAGATGTAGATAATCTGTCAAAGGATTAAAAGCAAAGGTTAATGATGTCTCTCAGAAAAATTGAGGCCTTAAATGAAATCACATTATATTTCCCTTGTTCTGAGGACCTGGTTATAGTACAATGAGTAATAGTGTCACCTCCTCCTTTTTAAAAAGCCCTGGCCCTTGTGACATCATGAGTTTCCTGTGGGGCTAAGCATAATGCTAGCAGTCCAAACCCACACCTTCTCACCAGGAGGAAAATGAGGCTTTCTACTCCCACAAAGATTTATAGATTCAGAAATTCAAAATAGAAGCTCTACTCTGTCATACATAGAAATGTTGAGTCAGAATCAACTCAGTGACGATGAGTTTTGATGTTTTATTTCATTCAAAACCATTTGCATTTTGGTTCTGTAAGTTCTACTTCCATTCATTTTAGCAATTGGAAAAAAACTTCTCTCTTATTTAAATTAGAACCTCAAGCTACGATGCAAAGGTGCCTCGGTGGTGCCATAGATTAAATTTTCAACTGCTGGCCTAAGGTCAGTAACTCAAAGACACGGGCAGCTCTAATGTCTGTTCTCACAATGATTGACAGTCTTATAGGTCATAGTAAGTCACTATCTACTCAATGACATAGATTTGTTTTGTGTCTAAAACATTATAAGCACTTAGTGTGTACTAAGCACTTAGTGTGTACTTACTTTTCCAACATTAAAGTACAAGCTAAACAAGCATCCATCAAATATCAACATTTTCATTAAAGATTTTTCATTGTTATTGTCTACCAACTCCTGGTCTATCTCTCCATTCCTTTTATATACATATACAAGCTCGAGGGGGTGGGGGGGGGCTATGTTCGTTCATTTTCTCTAAGTACTTCCTTTTTAATTATTCTTCAGTCTAGCACTAGTAAGCATGTAAGGTCCAAACTCAAAATCAATGATCTAGTTGACAAAAGTAGTTGATTATTTTGGATTTTTATGTGTAACTAAAGTACACAGTACTACCTAAGTCAAAAGGTTTTCTCCCTCAGTCAATTCTCTTGCCACTTCAGATGGATCTTTTAGCCATGTAGTGCATAACCCATTTCTCGTTCTTACGCTTTGTTGGACTTGTATAGATCATATAAGAATCTCTGGTGACACTTTGCTTAAGTACTTGGTTATAATGAAAAGGTCAACAATTCTAACTCATTAGCTGCTCTACTGGAGAAATTTTTAACAGTCTGCTCCTATAAAGATTACAACCTAGGAAGCCTATAAAGTAGTTGTATTCTGTCCTGCAGTGTCAGACGGAGTCATAATTGATTAAATGAGAAGATTTCTTTTTCAAAAAATGAATAAGGATCCCTGGTAGTTATATGTTTGTCTCTTAATTAACCATTCACATGGTTGGCTGATAACTAAATTGTTGGTGGTTTGAACAAACCCAACTGTTCTGAACCTAAAATATCTGATATTATGCTTCTGCAAATATTGCAACTGAGACAACTCTATATGGAAGTTTTATTTTGTTATATGCAATCAATATGGACTGGATTCACTTGACAGATAACAGCAAGTAAATAGAAGGTAGATTGAACTATTTTCTAATATTTGTCAGCTTATTTCTACTGAAGAAATAAGTGGAGGTAAGACTTCGTCACTTTATTGATGATGGTATAGAAGATGTTCCAGAATGTATAAAAATTAACATAAAATTGTACACACTATTAAATTTCCAATTCAATTTATTAGTTCAGTAATATCCCTTCCCACAATTTTGCTTTGTTCATTGAATATTTTTCACACTACATGAAGAATCATATTATTTTCAATTTCCTCATATTCATGTGAAATCTGGACAACGAATAAAGAAGATCAAATCATAATCATTGCATTGTATAGTATTGGTGAAGATATTGAAATTACCATAGACTACCAGAAAAACAAACAAATCTGCTTGGAAAATGGATAATCAGAATGTTCCTTAGAAGCAAGGGTGGTGAGACTTTGTCCTGGTATTTTGAACATATTAGCGTATCTCTGAACTAAAGAGTGTTTATAATCTGCCCTTTTCTTATTTCTCAGAATTATCTAGTGCTCCTTCCATGCCAGAGTTGTCTTGTTAATTCTATGAGCCTGGACATTTCTGTAGTAGTTGCAAAATGAATGGATTCCAGCCTGTTAATTGAGTCACAGTCTGATATTGACCACTTGTGAGCATGGCCTTCTCATAAAGAGGGATCTGGGAACTTCACCTTCCCTCTGCCTTCACTTTCCTCCTTGAGGACCCTGGTTGTTGTTAGCTCTGAGATTTTGCTATCACCATTGGATCCACTTGGTAAGTGGAAGTGGAAGAAACATAGCAATGGAGACCAGGTGATGTCTGGCCACTGAACACCATGGACTAGAAAAGAAAAGAGTCCAGATTGAGTGTTCTGAAGTTTAAAGAACTCCACAAAACCTGATCCCTTGATATGACCTACCCCAAGGGGGCTAGGACAATTGAGAATTTATAAAGTGGCCAGTGGTGAAAAGGCAAAGTGGCTAGTGGGTACTCTGGTGAGACTAAGTCAGGCAGCCCATGAAGAGTTGACCAGAACCAGACCAGATGAAGACAATATTTTTGAATCTCCATGATTCGGTGCTGACTTTATGAACTTTATGACCTATTTGATTTTGCTTATAGGTGCAGAATCACAGTGTTCCAATAAGTATGAAGATTCTTACATCAAAGAACATGTTTTTTACCTCAGAGCATTTGCTCATTATAAATGGGCAGTATAGAAACTGGATATCCCAAACTGGGGGATAAAGTTATGAAGTGGCTGGCTTAACTGATAGAAGAATATGTTAATACAATTATAAGATTAAGGTGTAGATGTTTCTGTAATGGTAATTGTTAGGCATAGGATATTTTTCTTTGCTTCACTTATAGAATATTATGCTCAAAATTAAAAAAGGTTGGTGCATTTTGAATTGTATACAACTTAATCTTATACTGTTAGGCATAAGATTTGATTTTATTATTTTTTGATATATATGTATGTGTGTGTATATATATCTATATATATATATATACACATGGCTAATGAGTTGTTTAAAGGTGACAAATTGACAAGAAGTGTTTCATGGAATTTAAGTCATTTCATGTCAATTTGATATATAGAAGTAAAGGGGTGGAGTCCAGCCTATCAATCAAGTCACAGCCTGGTGTGACTACTTACGGGTTTGGGCTTTTCCTAAGGAGGGCCCTGGGAACCTCCCTTTCTCTCTCTGCCTTCACCCCATTTCTGACTGGCCATGGCAGTTGTCAGAGCCCCCACCATTGGAACCACTCAAATGGTTACCCTCCAACCTGTGTTCTTCCTTAATTCTGCATCATTGTGTGAGTCTGAAGAGGGGGTTATGAACTAGGCCCAGACTTGTGGACTAGTATAGAACTTATGGGCTTGATCTTGATTGAAGTGGGATATTAACTTGATATATAATTATTTCATAATATAAAGTTCTCTCCTACACATATAGAGTGCCATGGAATTTGTTTCTCTGGTCAATACAGTCTAACACAATTTCCAAATAAGCAAAATTCTACATATATGAGAAAGATAAGCATTAGAGTAGCCAGCCTCTGACAATTGTGGGGGATCAATTGGGGCAATTGTACGGCTATAATATATAAAGATCACAGTAATTCATAGAAGATAGGAAAGATAGGAGAGAAGATAGACTAAAGGAGTCAGACACATTTCATGTAAGCATGTTCACCACCTGAGTGGCCATGATCTCAACAGCCAGGTCTACACAGAGAGCAAAGGGAGGAGGAGGAAGAGAGAGAGAGAGAGTCCTCTTTATTTCTGACCAAGACTATATAAACTTAGGGGCAAGTAAGCCCCCCGATCACAGGTAACCACATACATCACAGGAAGGGGTTATACCATAAGCAATACAGCAAAGGAAGGAATGATCTAGGGGTGTCCACCCAATAGGAAGAGGAAGGATTAGGGGTACACATGTAACGAGAGAGGCAGATGCTACATTCAATATGACAGCCTTGGTTGTCCTTGAGCTTGCTTGACTTATTCTAGCTCTCCCTCAGGAAAGCAATCCA
>PVJH01030564.1:0-24838 GCA_004026705.1 Nesogale talazaci
GTTGACAAGCACTGTTAACAAGATGGACTGACACAGTGGCTGCAGTAGTGTGCTCAAACATGACGATTGTTATGGTCGATGATGGCACAGATTGAGCAGTGTTTTGTTATTTTGCACAAAGGGTTACTATGAATTGGAACCGAGTTGGCAGCACCCAATAACCACAATTCAGATAGTATAATTTGCTCTAATTTGTTCCTTATAGACAAAAAGAAATAAGAAGATAAAATTTTTGCCATACCATGGAATCATAGGTGAATTTGTATGTATCTCAGCAGTGAAGTGTTTAACTTCCTTCATGAAATTCTTGTGATGAATGTTCAAGTTGGTGGTATTCTTGGATAGATAATTATTGTTTGAATTGTTGCATCAAAGAAGTGCTAGATCATTGAACTGTGTGTTCTAAGGAGGATGTTTCCAGAAGCCTAGCCAATCTGTTTATGACTGGAAGTACAGAATGCCAATTTGGAAGTGGAGGAAAATCTACAGATAATATTGCACTCTAGGGGCTGAGCCCTGATGGTGTAGTGGTTGTGCGCGGGACTGCGGCCCACTGGGGTGGAAGTTCAATTCTAACAGCAACTCCACAGGAGCAAAGGCTGGGCCTCCTACTCCCACCACCAGAGGGCAGTGATGCCCCCCCAAGAAAAACACCAAAAAAATATATATTGGACTCTTAAGTAGCTAAATCTAACAGGAGATTAATATATTGAAGTAGATGATGAAATTGAACTGTTGCAATTAAGAATGAAAACTATGTAGCTTAGTCAAAAACGAAATGTAACACCTAAAGACTTATACTTATCCCTTGGATTTAGTGAGGTGAAAGGGACTGGTATTGGCCATTTTGAATCAGGAAATCATGGCTTCCTACCTTCAAAATGACGTAAGGAATGGTGTCGTTTTCATTGTCAATAAGGGTGATGCTGTCTGTGATAGGATTATTTCTATCTGAATACAAGTAAATCCAATTGTGATGAATGTTCAAGTTGGTAGTATTATGGGATAGATATTATTGTTTTTAACAAGTATTATTCAATTATATACACCAACCACTAAAGCTAGTGATAAAAAATAATTGAAGAATTCTACCAACATTTTCAGTCTGTAATGATGCCTTTGTAATTATTGGTGATTGTTTTTGTTTTTGTTTTTTTTTTGGGGGGGAGTAGGAGGCCCAGCCTTTGCTCCTGTGAGCTGGAATTGAACCTCCGTCCCAGTGGGTCGCAGTCCCGTGCACAACCACTGCGCCACCAGGGCTCAGCCCCTGTAATTCTTGGTGTTTGTAATGCAAAAGTTGGAAGCAAACAAAAAGGAACAGTAGTTGGAAAATATGGTCCTGGAGGCCTGGTGGCCTAGTGGCTTAGATGTTGGGCTGCTACCTCAGGAAAATGTGGTCCTGGTGTGAGAAACAAAGCTGGAGATCACGTGATAGAATTTGCAAGACCAGTGACTTCTTCATAGCATACCTTGACTTCTCCAGATGGAACACACGGAAATCAAACTGATCCTGTCTGTGGGAGTAGATGATGGAGAAACTCACTATGAGCAGCTAAAACACCGACTGTTCCGAGGCATTCTACAGTGTGCATCACAGCAAGCTATGGGTGACCTTGAGAAGAATGGGACTTCCAGGACACTTCCTCGAATTCCTCTGGCTGTTTGAGGGCCAAGCGGGAGTGATGTGAACAGAACAAGGGAATGCTGCATGGTTTGAAATCAGGAAAGATTTGTGTCATGGTTGTCTCTGGCCACCATCCTTATACAGTCTGGGCTCAAGGACATCACTTTTGGTAGAGTGGCAGCACGAAATAAGAAGGCCCTCAGGTCGACTGGCACTGTGGCTACAGCAGTGCGGTGAAGCACAGGAGCAACTGTGGAGGAAGGTGCCGGCCAGGTGGTGTTGGTCCTGCTGAATGTAGGGTGGTGTGTGAGCTGGGAGGAGTCTATGACACCTACAGCAACAGTAACAGCAGCAAAGCAGTTGCGCTCCAGGGAGCGGTCTCTTCTCACACTGTGTCCCTCGCGTGTAAGATGAAGTCTCACCATTCTTGTTTCAAGGAAGACTCTGTCCGTTTTCTCCCAGAACAGATTGGTTTTGTCCTTCTAGCAGTCCACGGTCTTCTAAATATTCGGTTCCCGTACACAATTCAAATGCACCGATCCCTCTTTGGTCTTCTTTATTATATCTCCCACTTTCACGTACATATGAGGCAATGGGAAATACTTTAGTCGGGTACACCTTCGCCCTCAAAGTGACATCTTTGTTTTTGCAATACTCTAAGGAGGGCTTGTGCAGCAGATTTACCCAATGCGACATGTCTTTTGATCTCTTGACTGCTGCTCCATGAACATTGTGGATTTAGGAAAGGAAGCATTGTCACCCATGCAAGTGAAATTTTGCCCAAGATCATCCATCAAGGGTTGCAGCAGTACACTGACAGGGAGCTGCCAGAGGTTCAGGCTGGAAGTCAGAAAAGGCGGTGGAACAAGGAATATCATTGCTGGTGTCTAGCTGGATCTTGGCTCACAGGAGAGAATACCAGAGAGATGTTTACTGTGTCTTATTGATGATGCCAAGGCATTTGATAGTGTGGATCATAACAAACTGTAGATATCAAAGCATTAGTGCATACATAAAAACCTTTGGACTTAGGGTTGAGAGGAGCCATAGTCCAAGGCAGGTCTAATGTGGCTGCCAGAAAAATGCTTCAACGTGCAGTGCTATTAATAAATAGCAGCTTGGTAACTAGAATGAGGGTATGGCTTTGATTACTCTGCTCTGTGCCGCTTAGAGTGTACTGGACTCTGTGGTTAGTTTAGGACATCATAACCTAAGAGGACTATGGACTGGTCACTGGATTCAGAGAGGAGAGGGCAGGATGATAAGGAAAAATGAATCAAGTCATGTAAAGATGATTGAAAAAAAAAACCCAAACCTGAGGGATTTATCTTGACTAAGAACTGATTCATGGTGGGGTTGAAGAATCACTAAAACCACCTTCCAATAATTAAAGAATCATGACATTGAAGAAAAACTTGAGAATCTAAGAGTCAGTGAGTGAAATCATCAAAGGGATGGCTATTAAATTTCAGAGTAAGGAACAACTATCTTAGAAAAATTAAATGTGTAAATGAGTCATCAAAGGTTCCCCTACCTCCCCCTTTCCACAGTTCTGTTGGCTGAAGCTACCTTTTTATTGAGTATTTACTTCAGGTTTGCATTTCAATTGACTCTCAATTCTCCTTCTTGGAATTTGAGTAATTAACTGATAGGGGTGGGGGGTGGGGGGGGCCCGCGGAATTTATCATTGGCAAAACTCCACTCAGTTGCAGTTTGAATTGTTTCTTTGAAACCATGTTTCTTTTTAAAAAATTAAGTGTAGCAGTCTATTTGGCAATATTATTTAAGCTAAGTGTGATGATTCTTCACTAATGAAAAAAGGAAGGAGCCTATGGGCAGACAGTGTTTCTTTGCTAAGCAGGAGTGGGTTACATGGTCTTCGCTGCCCCTCTCTTCACTGGCCTTCCTGAAACAGTGTTATCACCTTCTAGAACCTGCAGACTGCCAGTTGCCAAGAGTCAGGCAGGGAAAAATGATCTTGCACCCGGAAGTTCTCTAACTTGGTGTGTGTCATATTATGAAGCCGGATGTGTCTTTTTAGAATGTTGCTCTTGAGGCTGAGCCCCGGTGGCGTAGTGGTTGTGCGCGGGACTGCGGCCCACTGGGACGGAGGTTCAATTCCAGCAGTGGGGCTGGGCCTCCTCCTCCCACCACTGGAGAGCAGTGATGCTCAAAAAAAATAATAATAATAATTCAAAAAATAAAAAAAGAATGTTGCTCTTGCTCCATTGGCCCTACTATTTATATGCTGGCAATTTTCAGGGACTGATGAAAAGTGGAGCTCACAAGTACCACTTTGTTGTGAGGTGGTCCTGAGATTTATAGCGGAGGTAGGTGTTTTCTTCTTTAACTTGTCTACCCCTTCACCTTACAGTACCCGTCATCTGATTTTTATTTCTCTGTACTTCTGCCTACTCTTCTCTTAAAAAAAAAAATTAAAGTAAGCAATATCTAAGGAATCTTTACTCTGTGTGCGTATCATTTTCTCCAGGGAGAAATAAAGGAAATACGATGTTATTGTTCTTCTATTTGATTTGTGTTGGTCTTTTCTCCACCCTCTGCGCCTTGAGGTCAGGTACTATATTTTCTACTTCCTGTATAACTCCCAGGGTGTCCAGTATGTGCATCTGTGCATAGTGGGTTTTTAATAAATGTCTTTGATGGATTTACTGACCATTCTCGGTAGCAAAAAAAAAAAAAAGCCTCATTTTATTTCAAAGAAGTTATTGAGTACTGAGGCTGTGTCTTCACAGATTCTTTGAGGGTAAAGAGTGTGAGAAATTCTGAAAGATAAGAGTCTGAGATTCCAAAAGGTAATTAAACTGATTTCTTGGCATGCAATTCATATGTCATAAAATTATGCAGTCATCACCAGGAACCAATTTCAGAATATTTTCTTCTTTTTCATTCTTAATTGTTGTTAGCTCCCCATTTTCTCCCCACCTCTCTTACCATGCCCCTAGGTAATTATTAATTCAGTTACTTTCTCTTTAGAGCTATCTATCCTTGATTTCACATACAGACAACCAAACAAAACAATGCAGTAATAATGACAAAACTAAAAAGAGAAGAACCTTAATAGAAAACACAATATTAAAAACTTAACATATGAACCGTATAACCATCCTTTAGTTTTTTAATATTTCCTCCCCTTACTATTATGATTTTTATTTGTTTTACTTCATTCATCATGTTAGATTTGCCTATGTGTGTTTATATATTTAAGATCATTAGGGGGGCTGAACCCCGGTGGCATAGTGGTTTTGCGCGGGACTGCGGCCCACTGGGATGGAGGTTCAATTCCAGCTCCATGGAGCAAAGGCTGGGCCTCCTTCTCCCACCACCTGAGGGCAGTGATGCTCGAAAAACAAACAAACAAAAAAGATAATTAGGAACTTGAAGCCAAGCTTGATAACCCTTCAGAAACAGTAACAGGAGTAACAGTTCCCTGAGGGTAAGGGAAGACAAGGGTGGGAGGGGGGAATAGGGAGCTGATAGCACGGATGATCATATAACCCCACTCAATGGGATCAAACAACAGAATTGAATGAATATATTGGATAGTGTGAGATGTAGCAAAAACAAAACCATTATAGCAAAGAAAAAGTATTAGGGTTGTGGTGGGGATAGGGTTGGGGACGGAGGTGATCAAAGAGAGTTCAAGAAGAAAGAAAATGCTTTGAAACTGATTGTGTCATGAGTTGTACAGTGTTGCATTATGTGCTTGGAATATGGAATGCTGGGATATCTGCAAGAGCTCCTTATAAAATGATTTTTTTTGGAGGGCATCACTGCTCTCCGTAAAATGATTTTTTAAAAGAAAAAAAATAAATGGGTCAAAAATGGAGATCACATGGTATTATATTATAATCCATAATCAACTTTGCATTGTTCTCAGATAGGAAGGCTTTCCATATTCCTGGACTGAGGTCAGAGGGGATCACCAGAAACTTAATCTACGTGGGCACTGTGTAAATGGATTTGGGGCTTCTACTGCCATGCATAGCTTTCTGCAAACTGATACCATTCCCGCTTTTGGATTTGGATTTGATTATCTGTAGTCCTTGAGTCACTGAAAGCTGGTGTGCTTCTTTGTGGACTAAGTTGACCTCTCTAAATTGATTTTTTTCAGTATTTGTGTCATCTTTTCTTTTTCTTTTCTTTTTTTTTTGGGCATCACTGCTCTCCGGTGGTGGGAGTAGGAGGCCCAGCCCCACTGCTGGAATTGAACCTCTGTCCCAGTGGGCCGCAGTCCCGCGCACAACCACTTCGCCCCCGGGGCGCAGCCCGTCATCTTTTCACTATGTGAGCACTACCTATCTCATTGTCTTGCTTAGTCACAATTGTTCTGAGTGATAGCATGATGAAACAAAGAAAGCAGGACAGATCCCTTTCGTTGCATTGTTTCATATATGCTTAAAACTTTTATTGTATGTTCAGTTACCTCAGACTGCACTGTATATTCTTAAATTAAGGACCCATTTGGTATTCCTAAAAATAAATAACTTTGTGAGTGTCCATCTTGTAGAAATATTCTTTGCTTTTTAAAGGGGCTCATTGAAGTTTCTCTAAATGGCAGTCTCTCCTCATGTATGTTAAAAATGGATTTTATCGGCTGAGCCCCGGTGGCGTAGTGGTTGTGTGCGGGACAGAAGTTCAATTCCAGCAGTGGGGCTGGGCCTCCTACTCCCATCACCAGAGAGCAATGATGCCAAAAAAAAAAAAAAAAAGAATTAAAAAAAATTTTTTTAATGGATTTTATCTATAAAAGTGGAATTTTCCCATAACCATTGAGTAAATATTTTCAAGTTTATTTGTGGCTAAGTTAAAACTTTCTAAAAGTAGGACAAACTCTTGAATTGAATTAAGATATAATGTAGTCTTGAGATAAAATTCACACACTGTATAAATCACCATTTAATACATGTACAGTAGTTTTAATTTTCTTCACAATGTTGTACTCCTGCCACTGGCATCTAATTCCAGACTGTGACCATATAACAAACCCCACATCTGTTAGCATTCCCCATTACAAACCCCATTCCCTCCGCAACCCCCTGGAAACCACTAGCCCACTTTCTACCCTTTGCGCATTTTTTATAAGTGGAATTATACATTATATGGCCCTTTGTGTTTGACTTCTTTCACTTCTTAGCATAATGATTTTAAAGTTCAGCATGTTGCAGCCTGTATTTATTTTTCTTTTTTTTATAACTGAATAACTGTCATATAGCATTGTATATTTTATTAATCTATTCAACAATGAATGGACTTTGATGTACTTCCTCTTTAGGGCTCTTATTAATGCTGCTATGTGCAGTCATGTTGAAATTTTATTGTGAACATGTGTTGTGGGTACCTCGTGGGTACCTCACTAGCAGTGGAGTTGCTGGATCACATGGCAACACTATGTTTAATGTGAGGAAGTGCTAAAATATTTTCCAACACAACCGCATCATTTTACTTACCTACCAACACTGTGTAAGAGTAGAGACCTGGGCTGCGCCCCGGTGGCGTAGTGGTTGTGCGCGGGACTGCGGCCCACTGGGACAGAGGTTCAATTCCAGCAGTGGGGCTGGGCCTCCTACTCCCACCACCGGAGAGCAGTGATGCCCAAAATAAAATAAAATAAATAAATAAATAAATAATAATAATAATAATAATAAAAAAAGAGTAGAGACCTGATGAGCAGCACAGTGGAAGACTGCCCGGTTCTGTGCCCACCTCCGAATTGCTCCTGTGCTTGAGGCCCTGATTGCAGCCACTGTTGTCAGTCCAGTCGCATCAAGGACTTTCCTGTACAAAAGTAATTCATTGCCCCCTTGGGAGGAAGTGGCTGCTGAAAACCTTAGTTCTATTAGGGTGCCTTCAAAATTAAAAGAGAGGGGAAAAAAAGAAAAAATTTAAAAAGAGTTTAATTAAAACAGTGACTTCTGTTTCGCCTGGGCCAATTCAATTCAAGGTGGAGAGGTCCACTCAGAAGGTCATGTGTGGGGTCTTACAGTCATCTGGATAGATTTTCCTAAAGGGCACAAAATCACAAAGACTTTCAGACAGACAAGAGCCCCAAACCCACTGCTGTGGAGTGAATTCTGACTCATAGCAGCCCGGTCGATAGGGTTTCCCAAACGGTATGTCGACGCAGGTACAAACAAACTCCTCTCACCCACTGAGTGGGTTTGAATGCCACCAGGCTCCAAATGATTATTTTCGAATGAGCGGTGCTTCCCATGTACAGGGGTTATGAAGGAAGTCCACATTCAAGGAAAGGTAATTAAGTCGGCCCTTAAACACTCGGTCAGAACTGAGCAAGGAAGAAAAGCGTTCTAGCTGAGTGGTATAGTGAGTGAAAGGCAGCAAGAGAATCCTATTGTTTGAGACTGAAAATTGGTATTGACTGTGGACAGAGAGAAAGGTACATAGCTAGGTGTTGCCTACGAGCCCCGGTGGTGTCGTGGTTGCGTGTTGGGCTGCAGTCCCCAGGGTTGGCAGCTACGAAACCACCAGCAGCTCCTCAGGAGAAAGACCAGGCTTTTTCGACTCCCATAAACAGTTACAGTTGCAGAAACCCACAGGGGGTCACCAGGAGTCAGCATGGACTCCATGCTTTTCCTTTTGCGTATCATCAAGTAATTTTTAGAACTGCCCTCCAGAATTCCCCAAACGAATCTTTTTTTTTTTTTATTAGGGGGGGGGGGGGTGTGCATCACTGCTCTCCGGTGGTGGGAGTAGGAGGTCCAGCCCCACTGCTGGAATTGAACCTCCGTCACAGTGAGCCGCAGTCCCACGCACGACCACTATGCACCGGGGCTCAGCCCCACGAATCTTTATGGAAAGAAATTACTAAATCTTTTGCTCATGGAGCTGTTGAGTAGGTTTAAACCGTCAACCTCTTGGCTAACAGCGGAGTGCTTAAGTGCTTGCTCCACCAGGGCTCTCGGGGAAATATAGGGACCTACTATTGTGGAGGTCCTACATGCAATTTGAAAAGTTTGCCCTTGTTCCAGTTGACACTAGAGAATCATTCAAGATTTTTTTTCTTTTTAAAACCACTTTACTGGGGGCTCATACAACTCTTATCACAATCTATACATGCATCTATTATATGCAAACCACATTTGCTTATATACGACCTTAATGGTTGGGCCTTAGGGTGAAAGAATTCTCTTTTTTCTTCTTAGGGATGGGTTCTGTCCAACTCAGCTCAGCCTGGTGGCCACGGGGAGAGACAGTAAGTGGGGGAAGGGATTACATGAGGGAGAGGATCCGAGAGTGTCTGGTGCTCAGGGGGCTAGACAGAGGAAAGACAGAGGAGAGGACTCATTCAGGTTTTTGAGTTAGGCAGTCTGACGGCAAGGTCATAGCGTTTTTTAGGAGTTCTTTTGTTTTTTCAAACTTAATCTTTAATGTCATGCATAGTGTCTAGTGCAAAGTTTAAAAATGTGTGAATAAATGCGTGGGTGTTTGGGCAAAGTGATATGACCTTGTTTGTATCTGTTAATCATAGGCACAACCTCTGTAATAAATATTTAGGGTAAAAAATGAGGTGCCTTGCTTTCTAAGTGTATAAAGTATATAAAGGGAGTGTGACAACACCGAAGGTCCCGCCTGGGTGATGAAGAAATCCCAGTGCCATCCCTGGAAACAGGGAAGTCATCAGGGTGCAGAGGGAAGTGGGAGAGGGACAGTGGTGAGCATGTTTTCAGACTGCCTGAGTTGGACATGGCAAGCCCTGGTACCTGAATATTTCATTTACATATTAGCTGCAGAGATGTCTGAGCAGTAATAATGGACTAGTATAACTACATGCATATGGACGTGTACACCTGCGCTGTGTATATACACAAATGTTCACTTTCTTAGGCACTATATTAGAGCTCATGTGTTTCTCTTCAGCCAACCAAGCCACATCTATACTGCCATCAAATTGATAGCAAGTCATAGTCACCCTACACAGAGCTTGCAGCCTGTCAGTCCTGACGAGGTCTGACAGCTGCATCTTCTCCTGTGGAGCGGTGGAAGGGTTTGAACTGCCAACCGTGCCGTTAGCCACATCACAGTACCGGACGGTGCCATCAGGAAGGATTCCTGTGAATCTGCGAAAGGAAGTTATAAAAGGACACTGAAAGGGAGCAGCAATTCAAAAGCATATTCAAAACATCAATTTGTTAATAAGACATTGCATCGTGGTTGGGCATCGGGCTGCTAACCACACAGGGAGTCCCAAACCACCCGCAGCTCTGCAGGAGGAAGCCGGAACTTTCGATTCCTGTAAAGAATTGCAGTGTTGCGGCCCCGCCCCGGGGGTGGGGGTGGGGAGGGCAGTTCTGCCCTGTCCTGTAGGGTTGCTCTCCGTCGGAGTTCACCCGATGGCAGCGAGTTCGGGTTGGTTTCGTAAAAATAGTAGTGGTGGTGAGAACAGAACTCCCCCGGCCGCGTTCACAGAGTGCTTGCTGTATATGCCGATACCTGCCTCTTTTCAGCTTCACAAGGAATCTGGGATGTCAGTATTCGTTTTTCTCCCATTGGAGAACGGATGGGCATGAATTCATATATGTATGTATATGACCTCAAGCCAAATGTCCTGTACGCTACACTCAAGGGATGTGTGTTTGATTTCTGCAAGGCAAGGACTGTCTTTACACAACTCATCCTCAGTTCTACATGGAATCAGCAGGGAGTGATCGGATAGCCCATAAAAATAAAATCAGCTTTTACGTTTATGTCCCTTATTTTAATTTCCTATTTGGTTACCTAGCTGTATGGTATACTATTAGATGAATAGTTTATGATTGCATGTTGAAAATGTTCATTTCAAGGAGAACGTGAGTTCTTTTACTTAAAGAATTAATCATTCAGAAAATGCTTTTCCAGTATTTTACTCTTAGGCTAACAGAAACGTGCTTGGAAGACTTTTATGAGGTATCACTCAGAACATTTATACTTGTAGTCAGGAAATAAGAAGCGCCTGTCCTTTCTCTTTCAGGGGATATCATTTTCAACGCCCAATACCCAGAGCTGCCCCCCGATTTTATCTTTGGAGAGGATGCAGAATTCCTGCCAGACCCCTCAGCTCTGCCTGTGAGTACCATCCGCTCCGTCTGTGGATTTACATTCAGTGTAAAGAAAGACAAAACTGCCTGTTGACAATGGCTTAACAGACAATTTGTCAACCATGCTTATTTTTCAGCCCCCAGTTTTCTTTGTCCTATGAATCTGTAGAAATTTTTACTCGCCAGAATAGTTATTACCTATTTACTTTTTTCATTGCAGTTTGTTTTCCGACGACTGGTGTAATTTTTTAATGAGCGTCTCTAGCATATTGGTTGCGTTGTTTTGTCCTTAAATCACATTAATAACATTCACTTTGTTTCCATTTACTATTTCATGCTTGCAATCAATTTTCTAATGTGTACTAGCACTTCATCATGGGCCTTATTAGGAGAGTGTTGCTTGACTCTCTATGAACTCTTTTTTGGTAAAGAAGTGAAAGTGGCAAATTTGGACCTGCATCAGCATTATTTCAGTATTGGTGTATTTTCAGAAGAGTAAGGGGCAGATTAAATGTTCCTTATTAAACATCATTAAAAACTTTGTAGTTGAAATAAAATGTTTCTGGATTTAAAACAGGCATCCGCCCACTGGGGGAAGGCATGGTGGTACTTGTCACAGCACATGCAGTTTACATAAAAAGTGTGTGTTTTGCATGGTTGATGGAAGGACAAAAATGTGCCATTTGTGGAACAAATGATTCTGACTAAACCAAATGTCTCTTCCTTTCCTTTCTAAACTTTGTTTGATCCTTAGCCTATACGCTAAGACATTTTATTGTTTTCCAGAGCTGTATTTCTAGTTTAGGTTTTCTAGAATTTTTTTGTCCCTTCAAAGTTTTGTAATTAAAATTTGGGGTGAATTATTTTGAAATCTTGCCCTTTTTTTCTTTAGAGGGAAGTGTCAAACAGGAAATATTAACTCGCACTTACATAATCATCATCATTTTCGGAATACAGCTTTAAAAATATTGTTGGCAAGAGTAGGATGACTTTATAATAAAATTTCTAATAATTGCACACAAGCTGTTAACATGAGTTGATTGCTCCTCCCCTCCACCTTAACTTGTAAGTTATTTATTTTTTTTTGTGGGGGGGGCATCACTGCTCTCCGGTGGTGGGAGTAGGAGGCCCAGCCCCACTGCTGGAATTGAACCTCCGTCCCAGTGGGCCTCAGTCCCGCGCACAACCACTATGCCACCGGGGCTCAGCCCAACTTGTAAGTAATATATAGCCCCTTCAGGTGCTATGTGTTTATATTACTTGTCCCATATTAAAAGTAAGGGATAGGTAGGATAAACAGTTCAAAGAAGAGGACAGTGGGACTGATGGTTTTGGGGGAACAAGGGAGAGGGGAGATGGGAGAAAGGAAAGAGTGTGTGTAAAACAACCCAGGGACAAGGGAGCAACAAGTGAACTAAAATTGATGGAGAGAAGGGCATAGGATGCCCAGTGGGACTTAATGGCAATATAACAGCAAAGAGTTACTGAAGCCTAAATGGAGGCTGAACGCGATAGTGGGACAAGAGGAAAGTAAAGGAATTAGAGGAAAGAACTAGGAGGCAAAGGGCATTTATAGAGGCCTAAATACAGGCATGTACATAGGTAAATATATTTACATATAACGATAGGGAAATAGATCTATGTGTTTATAAGTATATGTTACTTATTAAGGTAGCAGATGAATATTGGGCCTCTACTTAAGTACTCCCTCAATGCAAGAACACTTTGTTCTAATAATCCTACATTCTGTGATGCTCACCTTCCCCAAACGATTGCTGAAGACAAAATGGGTGTATAAGGAAATGTGGTGAAGAAAACCGATGGTGACTGGCTATCAAAAGAAATAGCATCTGGGGTCTTAAGGCTTGACGATAAACAAGTGGCCACCTAGCTGAGAAGCAACAAAGCCCCCAAAGTTCATCTGTAGACAATTGGGCATCCTCTTACAGAAGGGTTACGAGGAAGAGATGAGAAAGTCAGGGTGCAATATAGCACTGATGAAACATACAACTTTCCTCTAGTTCTTTAATGCTTCCCCCCACTATCATGACCCCAATTCTACCTTACATATCTGACTAGACCAGAACATGTATACTGCTACAGATAAGAGCCCGTAACACAGGGAATCTAGGACAGAGAAACCCCTCAGGATCAACTAGCGATACCAGGAAAGAAAGGGTATAGTAGGGGGGAGCAAAGGGGAATTGATCTCAAGGATCGACTTATAGCACCCTCTCAGGGGGGCAAACAACAGAAAAGTAGGTGAAGGGAGATAGTAGATGCTATGAGCTATGAAAAAAAATGTATAATTTAACAAGGGCTCATGAGGGAGGGAGGGAAAAGATGAGGAACTGATATCAAGGGCTCAAGTATACAGAAAATGCTTTGAAAATGATGATGGCGGCATATATTCAAATGTGCCTGACACAATGGATGAATATATGGGTTGTGATAAGATCTGTAAGAACCCCCAACAAAAGTATTAAAAGTAAAATAAGTAAGGGGGAGTTACCTGGAAGGCAGTGAGACCCAGATTATTACCCTACCATAGGCTGCTGTTGTGTTGGGTACCGTCAAGTGAGTTCTGACGCACCCTGACTTCATGCAGGGAAGCATACACAGCAACACTTCCTGGTCCTGCTCCAAGCACATGATTATTGCTGTGTTTCAGCTCATCTTGCAGTCACTGTGTCAGTCTACCTCATGGAAGGCCTTCTTTTTCTCTGTCCCTCCTTCTCTCTATTTTTTTCCTCTCTCTCTTTTTTTTTTCTTTTTTTCGGGGGCATCACTGCTCTCTGGTGGTGGGAGTAGGAGGCCCAGCCCCACTGCTGGAATTGAACCGCCGTCCCAGTGGGCCGCAGTCCCGCGCACAACCACTACGCCACCGGGGCTCAGCTCCTCTCTCTCTCTCTCTCTCTCTCTCTCTTTTTTTTTTAAAGCGTCACTGCCCTGGTGGTGGGAGTAGGAGGCCCAGCCTTTGCTCCTGTGAGTGGGAATTGAACCTCCATCCCAGTGGGCCGCAGTCCCGCGCACAACCACTACGCCACCGGGGCTCAGCTCCTCTCTCTCTCTCTCTCTCTCTCTCTCTCTCTCTTTTTTTTTAAAGCATCACTGCCCTGGTGGTGGGAGTAGGAGGCCCAGCCTTTGCTCCTGTGAGTGGGAATTGAACCTCCATCCCAGTGGGCCGCAGTCCCGCGCACAACCACTACGCCACCGGGGCTTAGCCCTCCTCTTTCTATTTTATCAATCAATAGATTTTATCCCTTCTTCTGGGACTTGTCCTTCCTAAAAATGAATCTAATGTCTATGAAATGAAATCTCATCATTCTCTCTTCTCAGGAGCATTCAGTGGAGGGCAGCATATTCTAAATGCCATTCTTTAATTTTGGGACAAAATTAGAGTGTACAACAGAGACTTTTTCAAGTAGGGTAAATGATATAAGCAAATTTGTCAAAGATACAATTTGATTAATATATTGTAGAAGGTATTTGCAGGTTTACCAATAGGTTAACAGAAAAGAAAGGATTAAAAAGAAGGTTAGGAAGATAAATTGGAAAAAAGAAAGAAAAATTGGGACAAGATTATGGAGTTCATTGAATATAAGGCTAAAAGCAATGAAATAAAATGATAGAAAAACAGTAATGTTGTTAAAATACTTGTTATGGGATCAAGAAAGATGTAGAAACATAATATAATTTAGCTACTTTTAGAAAAATCCGTGTGGGAGGGAAGGGTCTATGAGTTAGAGTGAGATGGAGAGAGAGGATAAGAAAGACATTTTATATACATTGTGTTGTTTGGTTATTTGCTTGCTTAGAATTGCTACATGCATTTTAGAGAGGCCCAATGCAGATTAAGCCTTCGTTAAATCTCCTTGGCTATTGACAAAGGATGCAAATAGAATCACTGAAAAATAGTCAAATTAAAAATAAACGAAAGAACTGGATCTGCAAGAAAGATTGCAAATCTAGAGGCATACCCTCTTTTCTGAACTACTTTATCTAATGCTTCAAGGAAGCTTCCTGGGGCTTCTATGACCAATTGGCTGGACAGATGTTGTTAAACATCCAACACGAATGGTCCCCTAGTCCTGTGATGTCTGCACAGCCTTGGTGGTTGCCCTTGATGTTGTCATCTGATGCCCATCTGGCAGAAAGCTCTAGAGCAGGATAAACTACACCAGACAGTTCTCTGAATATGGCTTACCTCTGAAAGGCATTCCTGACAGTGTGAGTAGGTTACGGTTTAGTTTTTGTATCCAGTTCAGGGTTTTTCTTCTTCCTGAGATGCTCAGAGCCAGAGCACAGTCTGTAATAACCCAACTAGCCTTCACATGGTCCTGCATGAAGGAGATTACACTCCATTCACCATGGACTGGGGAGCAGAATGTTCAGATGTCTTAGCTGTTTTTCCACAGAAGAAATGTACTCATAATGGCAGAAAATTAAAAAATATATATATGCCACGTGTCCTTAGAATTTGTGAATGTAATCCAAAGGAGTACCTTTGGCAAGAAAAGAACATCTTTGAAATTCCTATTTTATCTGAAAGATGCATGAAAGTTTTTTATTTGACTTTATAATGCTTGAGGCTAAATGGACTGTTTGAGAAATACAGTTTTTTGTGTGTGTGTTTTTTGGGGGGCCATCACTGCCCTCTGGTGGTCGTGGGAGCACCCAGCCCTGCTCCTGAGAGCCGCTGCTGGATTTGAACCGCCAAGCCCACGGGCCGCAGTCCCGCACTCAACCACTTACGCCACCGGGGCTCAGCCCGAGAAATACAGTTTTTAAAAGGTTTGTCATCTTTTATTTATTACTTATATTTAAACCTCTTTTTTTTCCTTTTTCTTCATTGAAGTAGCTTAAATAGAGGATACATAGAAGCTTAATGGGATTATGTGAGCTTCTCTAATTGGAGAGGCCACTTCTTCATGAACTCAGATGATTTCACTCATTTGAAAGTTTCTAGTGCACCGCCTGCCCTCGGAACATAGTCTCAGTGCCTACATAGCATTGCTATCAGACAGTGAGGCCTATTGAGGCAGACATTGTTAGGTTAAGATGAAATACTATATCATTTAATCACCTTTTGTACTCATTTTAAAGTTATTTCGGTTTTTAGTCGTTTCTTTCTTTTGGATTGAGGTTTTTAAATACTTTGTTGAGTCTTTGTTGGTTTTTTGTTTGTGTTCTTTTTGTGATTTGCATGATTTTCTACACATGAAACCCAGGATAGATAGGGCTCTGGAAGCAGTAACTGGATTGGTACTTGCCTAGGAACACAGCAGGGGAAGATGGGGTGAAGTAGAAGCTAAAAACAATATGAGAAGAAAATATTTTGAAATTAATTGTAGTGATGATTACATCACCCTTCTTACTATGATTGAATTATTGAATTTTACGATATAGTGTGAATTATATGCCAATAAGACTGTTGGAGGGAAAATCAGAATTTAGAGCTTCCAAATAGGTATGAAAGCCATATGCACAAAAATGTCTGAAGAATACTTTCACGTCATTTTCCTCTTAAAAAAAAACTAACACATTTTGATAAAAAATAGTCCATTGTATAATATGCAATGTAAAAAAAAGAAAAAATATGCAATGTATACATCAATAAAGCTTTTTTTTAAAGAAAGATGCCCACACTCAAATGAACTTCATAAATTAGAATACTCAGGGAACCCAAGAATCTTAAATTTCTCGGAGGATTCTTTTGTATTTGTCTGTGTCCCGCTACCCAGAACTACTCAGGGAGTCTGTGTTTTTTTAGTAAGAACCCCAACAGAAGACTACTTTCTCATCTGCACAGCATTATTTCCAGCGAGCTATCATATTCTATTTGGGGGATAGCTCTAATTTTTAAAAAGTAATGTTAAGTTTCTGTAGTGGGTTGTACCTCATTCTTTGCTCCGCACACTGAAGTAATAAATGCCGAAGCACGTTGTGTAATCCAAGTGAGTTTTTATGAAGGACAGGAAAGGCACCAGGGTTTGTAGTCCCCAAAGGGTACAAGCATGCTATTTCTGGAAAGCGTGCCGAGCTGCCTGGAAGCCACGCTGGGGTTTACAACTGGGCACAAAAAACCACGTGGATACGAACACCCACATGTGCAGAACTGGGGGTGCAGGGGGGGGGTCCCCGGGGGCCGGAAGCCCAAGAACATCCTTGACTAAGCATGTGGGGCCAGAGACTGTGGGCCCAGAGTGCACCGAGGAAGGGAGGGAGGCCCTCATCCTTCTCCTCCCACTGACCAGGCACAGGGTAAACTAGAGAAATCGACTTACCTGAAGCCGCTTTTCAACACAGTTGGCTGAAAGGTGTGGTTGAAGGTATTGGTTGCCCACATTGGCTGAGTTAGGCCCACCTATGTGACTTACCTTAGGTGGAGGCTAAGTTTGGGGTCTACCCGTAGGTGTCCAAAGGCTGCCCACTTTCTTTCCATCATCCTCTACCGGGAGCGTTTGCAGCCATGGGAAGGACAACACGCCAGTGTCTAAGCTGGCTACTTGACATCAGCATCCTTACTGAGATACAATGCACATAAGACACACTTCACCTGTTCGGTGTTTATAAGGATTACAAGGTTGTGCAAGCAACACCAAGTCAACTTTTAAACATTCTCATCACATGATAAAGAAACCCCAACCCATTTGCAATATTCTCTGACCCTACCTCCGGCAATTGCCACTCCATATTCTGTCTTTATGCCAAGTGTATTTGCTTAGTCTGGAAATTACATATAGATGGAATCAAGATGTGTAGTTCTTTGTGACTGGCTTTTTCCCTTTCATAGAATTTTTTCAATGTTGGTGTCTATCAATACTTAATTTTCTTTTGTGCTGAAAAACACTTAATTGTATACCACATTTAGATGATGAATTTGGGGGTTATTTTTACTTAACCCATTTGAAGTTAATTTTCATGAATTAGGAACCCGTCTTCAATCTTGCAAGTAGATTTTTGTTTCAGTTCTAGTTATTGAAAAGACTAGTCACATTTTACTGCCATGGCATTCTTTTGAAACTCGGTTGAACCATAAATATGATGGTTCATGCCTGTACTTCAAAGTTAGCTCATTGTCTTTCCATTGCCAGTACATGCTGTCTTGATTACTGTGACTTTGTAGTAGTTTTATAATTGGGAAGTGTGAGTCCAACATTTTTTTCTCCAAAGGTTATTTTGGCTATTCTGGGTTCTTTACATTTCTATATGGATTTTAATGTCAGCCTGTCCTTTTCTGCTAAGGAACTAGATGGGATTTTGATAGATTAAATCTGTTTTTGGTGGGAGATAATAGCAAGTCTGAATAGCAAGTCTCCTGCCCAGGAACAGGGACGTTTTGTTTTCAGAGATGTGCTTTCCATTAAATTTGTTAAATTTATTTTATATTTTTCATAGCATTTTAATTACAATTGTTTCATAATTTCATTTTCAGCTTGGCATTGTTATCTAGAAGTGTAATTGGTTATCATTTACAATTAGGATAGATATTGATCTATCCTATAACGTTTTTATTTTTATTTTTTTTTTTGTTTTTTTGGGGGGCATCACTGCTCTGTGGTGGTGGGAGTAGGAGGCCCAGCCCTACTACTGGAATTGAACCTCCATCCCAGTGGGCCGCAGTCCCGTGCACAACCACTGCGCCACCGGGGCTCAGCCCTATCCTGTAACTTTTTTAATCCTCAAATTTATAGCTCAATTTTTATTATAAATTTTTTCTTACACACAAAAATCTCATTACAGATTTATGATCTTTATCCCTGTCTGCTTTTCTTTTTTCGAGGTCAGTTAGATAAGGAAATTGAATGATGCACTATTTTGAAAGTTGGAATGTGATGATAAAATAGTGACATTGTCCCTCTGCCCCTTTTGCATTCTTCTTTTTTAAAAAAAAAAAATCATTTTAGGACCCGAGTTCCGGTGGCATAGTGGTTGAGTGCAGGACTGTGGCCCACTGGCTTGGTGGTTCAAATCCAGCAGCAGCTCTCCAGGAGCAAGGCTGGGTAGCTCCCACAACCACCAGAGGGCAGCAATTTCCCGCCCCCCCCCCGCCCCCAAATCATTTTTTTGGGAGCTCATATAGCTCTGATCACAGTTTTTACATACATGCTTTGTGTTAGTATTTACAATGTCTTTTTTTTTTTTGGGGGGGGGGTCGGACAACTCTTATTACAATCTATCATCCATCCATCCATCCATCCATCCATCCATCCATCCATCCATCCATTGTGTCAAGCACATTTGTATATTTGTTGCCATCATCATTCTTAAAAAATTTTCTCTCTACTTGAGCCCTTGGTAGCAGCTCCTCCTTTTCCCCCCTCCCTTTCCACTACTCCCTCCCTCATGAACCCTTGATAATTTATAAATTATTGTTATTTTGTTGTATCTTACACTGTCTAATGTCTCTCTTCACCCACTTTTCTGTTGTCCATCCCCCAGGGAGGAGGTTATATGTAGATCCTTATAATCGGTTCCCCTTTCTACCCCACCCTCTCCCCACCCTCCCAGTATTGCCACTCTCAGCACTGGTCCTGAAGGGATCACCTGTCCTGGATTCCCTATGTTTCCGGTTCCTATCTGTACCAGTGTACATCCTTTGACCTAGCTGGACTTTTAAGGTAGAATTAGGATCATGCTAATGGGGGAGAAAGCATTAAAGAGCTAGAGGAAAGTTGTATGTTTCATTGGCGCTATACTGCACCCTGACTGGCTCGTCTCTTCCTTGTGATCCTTCTGTAAGAGGATGTCCAGTTGCCTACACATGGGGTTTGGGTCCCCACTCCACCTCATTCACAATGATAGGATTTTTTGCTCTTTGGTGCCTGATACCTGGTCCCATCAATACCTTGTGATCACACAGGTTGGTGTGCTTTTTCCATGTGGACTTTGTTGCTTCTGAACTAAAGGCCCGCTTGTTTATCTTCAAGCCTTTAAGACCCGAGACACTATATCTCTTGATGGCCAAGCATGGGGTATCATTCTTACAAACTTCCTCCAAAGCTTTATTTCTTTGGGAAGGATTCCACCTAAATTTTGTTAAAATTTTGATTTTAACTGTAGTATCAAGATTATTCTTTCTGTCTCTTGCCCCCCTCTCCTGCCTCACACCCCTGCCCTCTCTGCCTGCTCTGTGCGCAAACCTGGCTGTTGAGATCATGGCCATCCAGGAGGCAAAGGGTGCAAGTAGAAGAGTTAATACAGAAACTGCTCTAAGATTGCTTCATCAGCAATATTCACCTGTTCCCAGCCAGGCCTTCATATCAGTCCATTACGAAGCAGTCCCTCAAGAGGTGCTCTCATGGTATAGTCAAAATTCCTCACCAGCACTGCAGTTCAATTGTGCCAGCCCTCCTTTGATCTTCCCTGCTCATTGTCCAGAGGCCTATGGGTATGAAGTGATTACAAGACCAGGATTTAGGTCAGATGCACCTTTGTTTTTGTTGTTGTTGAAAATTTTCCAGAAGCTTATATTGATTGCTTCCATCATAAATGTGCAGGAAACAGCAGTCCAGAACTCCAAAACACATTGCTTTGTGTAAATCTGACAGACAAGACCTCTTTAAAGTGCTCACTTTGGGGCCTGAGCCCTGGTGGCGTAGTGGTTGTGCACAGGACTGCGGCCCACTGGGCTGGAGGTTCAATTCCAGCTCCACGGAGCAAAGGCTGGGCCTCCTACTCGCACCACCTGAGGGCAGTGATGTCCCCCCCCCCTAAAAAATAAAATAAAGCGCTCACTTTGAAGAATAATTATTTGTAATCCAAGCCATAGTACTTTCTTTTTATTTTTTAATTCCTTTTACTGGGCTCCTAGGACTCTTAGCACATTCTATCCATCCATTCCATTGGATGCAAAGCATATTTCTACTTTTGACGCCACCATCATTCTCAAAACATTTTCTTTCGGCTGAGCCCCGGTGGCGTAGTGGTTGTGCACAGTGACTGCGGCCCACTGGGATGGAGGTTCGATTCCGGCTCCCAGGAGCAAAGGCTGGGCCTCCTACCCCCACCACCTGAGGGCAATGATGCCTAAAAAAAAAAAAAAACAAAAAAAAAAAACATTTTCTTTCTACTTAAGCCCCTGGTATTGGTTCCTCCTTTTTCCACCCCCTCCCCGCTGCCCCCTCCCTCAGTCTTGAAGTGTCACTTTAGTCTTAAAGTGTCATCTTTGCTCTTCAGCATTTTAAAGAGTTCTCCCCTCACCCAGTTCTGCTTTTTCCCCGTGTCATTATTGCTTGTTTAATTGTGGCAAAAATGTACACATGGAAACATTCTCTAGCAACTTCTACCTGTATAAATTCAGTACCCTTGATTGTACTCCTTGTGCTGTGCAACCATTATCAATATTGACTCTCAGCTCTTCAGGGATGAACTGGTATCATATCTTTGGAAAGTGTCTTGACCTTGATGAAGATTTCATCGATAAATCAAGTTTACATAAATCAAAAAAAATTCTTTTTCCCACGGCACAAAAAGTATCCTGTTGTTGTTGTTGTTTTTCAGGCACCTTAGCAAGACCATAAGACAAGGGTTCCACTGACAGAACTTCTCTACAGCCATTCCCTGATCACAGACATGGTTAAAAGCACATGTTGTTTGGAATAAGTCTGTGGATATATGCCCCCCAACTGTAATAGCATTTAAAAAAATTTACCCTCCATATGTGCTAAGAATATTCTAATTTGAGATGAACTGCATGACAGACTATGTAAAAATGCTTCATAAATATGTGGTACTCTCATTCCTACACCCTTCCCAAGTGTCTTGGCCTGTAGCATTTAAAAATAGAATGCTATGTAATTTTTCAAATATTTATTGAATACCTCTCATGAGATTTGGGAAAGACTCAGCTTCAGCTCTCAAGTAGGGCATATTTCTCAGGAAAGATAAGTAACCAGAATTGCAGTAGAGGCTGATAAATATAAAGGGATAGAGGTATACGCATAGGTTCTGTGGAATAATTTTCTAGGAGCCCTGTAACTAGATTCATATTGGTAATTGTCAGGGATTTGGAAACATATTACTTCATTATTAGTAACTCATGTTTTTTTGAAACACATTACTTCATTATTAGTAAGTCATATTTTTTGTAAGTCATATTTTTATATCCCTTGTATTGAAGAATAGCATAGACAGAGAGCTGATTGCTGTGAATTAGTTTCAGTTCCCAGTTAGTCTGTTTCAGCATAGAATTGTGTTTCAGGGGTTTCCTTTTCTTTCTTTTTTCCCCCAGAAAGTTTTTTTTTTTAATTTAATTATTTTTTTTCTCCCCAGAAGGTTTTCATTGGCTGATTTTATATATATACATTATGCTGTACGATTTATTCATGTTGATATATAGAGAATCCTTTACAAACTTTAAGTGTACATCTTAGTGAGTTTTCATTATCCTAATGCTACACTCCTGCCCTCCACTGTCAATGTAAGCATTTGGCCTGGAGTAAATATTAAGCTAACTTATCGCACTATAATTAAAATTGTCTCATTTTGAACTTTTTGTAAATGAAATCACACGGTGTAATTTATTTATGTGACTTTTTAACTCATTAAGTCTATGTGAGTTTGCTCAGGTAGTTGTTTCATTGTTGTTCATGCTCATTGCTATATAATATCTCATTGTATTAACTTACTATAGTTTGTCTGTTCTACTGTTGATGAACATTTAAATTATTTTCAGGTTTTGTTGTTTTTGCTATTGTGAATGGTATTGCCATGGACATTCTTGGAGGTAGCTTATTTTAAAGCATTAGTCCATGTCACTCGATATTCAAATACCAAACAAACTGTATCCACACCCTGCTGGGTCTCAAGTTCTCTGTCTAGTTTTGCAAGACTGCTGATAGTGCCTCTTGGCTTTTCAGAGCGCTTTCCCTTAATTTTTAGCTTCTTGCCTGGACTGTCTGAGAATTTACCACGTATCTGGAGGGAAATCAGCTGCATATTTGAGGTCTGTCAACCTTTGTGGAGAGTTCTAATCCCCCACCCCCACCCTTTCTGATGCTTAACAGTAAATATATGACTGCCCAGAAGCTGAGTTCACCATCTCCCTCTTCTACCCCACATTTATAAATCTACTTGGACTGAAAACTGCTATAAAAGTGAGCTCATCTCTTAGAGGTCTGTCCTCTCAGGATTCTTAGCTTCTCCAATCCTCAGAATGCCTTAAAATGGATGTTTTTTGTATTTTTATATGGAATTCTTATTTTTCTCATTGAGCAATGGATGGTGGATGGTGGATGATACTACTACATCCAATTTGAAATCATAAGATAATACATTTTGTGAGCATGTAGTTTCAAAGCAAAATTACAAAAAACTTTAGGAATCTATAAAATCCCATGCACCTCGTTAATAAGAATATAGAAAGTTTTATCAATGAATTGATGTAAATGTTGGTTAACAGTGCTTTTGCAAAATGAAAACCTAGATTTTAAGTTCCAGTAGGTGTTTTCAGATAGAAATGAGTAAGCATTTCTCAAAAGTGGCATCTCTTGATATAAAGGCAATCAGAGCAGTTACATTGCTGCAGGCTGATGATGCTAACGGTATAGCTGGGTACAGGTATAGCTGGATACAGGCTGGTGGACAGAGTCACATGGTCCAAGGTCTGTGAAAGGATTAAGGTGTAGGTGTCTCAAAAGTGCAATTGTTAGGCATAGAATTATTATTATTATAGAATATAATATTTAAATGGTGCTGGTGTATCTTAGGTTGTACATACTTTAATTTTATTCTGTTAGGTGTAAACATGCCCAACAGCTCTCAGACATGGGCCGCCTGCTTCATCTTTCTGTGCCATCGGCGACAGCCACATAAGTCTGAAGAGACCCCTGGCCAGCCTCAGACTCCTGGACTTAAGTCGTACTGGGATGAGAAACTTTATTGAAGATAAGGTTATCTCTTGGGGCTGAGCCCCGGTGGCGTAGTGGTTGTGCGTGGGACTGCGGCCCACTGGGACGGGTATTCAATTCCAGCAGTGGGGCTGGGCCTCCTACTCCCGCCACCGGAGAGCAGTGATGCCCACCCCCCCCACCCCCCAAAAAAAAAGTTACCTCTTGATATAAAATGTTTTTTTACACATATATGAATGTCATTGGTTTTGTTTCTCTAATGCAACCCAGCCCAATATAATTTGGTACAATGAGAGCGTATTGCTAAAGAAATAAACCTTGAAGGTGGAGAGTGGAGGCTTGTTTGACTTCTGTCCTATGCCAGATAGGCGGATTTGGATGTCCCTTTTCCTCTGGCTGGCCCGAGGAGGTCAGATGCTACTTAGATATAAAGGCTAATTGAAGGCCAGGCCCTGGGTGATCTCTCCAGGGGCCCACGGCCATATGCCTACAAATGGGATAATCTAAGAGAAGATTGAATTTGAGTGTTTTAAAAAGAATTGTGGGGCTGAGCCCCGGTGGCGTAGTGGTTGTGCGCGGGACTGCGGCCCACTGGGATGGAGATTCAATTCCCACTCACAGGAGCAAAGGCTGGGCCTCCTACTCCCACCACTAGGGCAGTGATGCCTACAAAAAAAAAGAAAAAAAAACTCAACTTATTGTGCTCACTTTGACAGCACATATACTAAAATTGAAATGATACAGAGAAGATTAGCGTGGCCCCTGCGCTAGGATGACATGCATTTTAAAAAAACGACTTATACTTGAGTATTAGGTACTATCAATATGTATTTCTGTTTCCTAGTCATGTTTTCCAGTTTCTCATGGGAGCCCTGGCAGCCGAGAGGCTACACCTTGAGCTGCTCACCACAATGTCAGGGTCCAAAGCCGACCGCTGTCCCATGGGAGAGAGACAAGGCCTTAGGCAGTCTTCAAGATTTTCAGGCTTAGAAACTCTTTTATTAGTTACTACGTTTTCTAAATATTCCTTGATTTCTTATCATCTCCATTATTTTAACCTTTGTAATTTATGGTTCAAATAGGGCTGTTTGCCCTTTATAATTTCTATAGATGAGATTTTGCTGATTTGGGTTCCCGGGACACAATTTGACATGTCCCTTTATTTCCCTGTATTTCCTCTAAATTGCGTTAGGTCCTACAGTGATTGCAGTTTCAAAACAGGGCTTCAAACTAGTTTGATCTGGTTCAGGCATGGTGAATGCGACAAAATCTGAATAGTTCTGAATTTATAAAATTTGGGTTTAGTG
>PVJH01030565.1:0-24632 GCA_004026705.1 Nesogale talazaci
GAATGAAGAGGGACAGTGTTTTGATGACATAGAAGAGGTGAAGAAAAAAAGGAGGGAGGCGCTGTCAGTCATCTGAATAGATGAGTTTGAAAAACTTTTCCAAGAATGGAATTGCAGGTTTGACAAGTGGAGAGCACTTTGAAGATGATAAAGTTTTACATAAAAATCTTAATACATAGCTTTGAAAACAATTCCTTTGGAGGTAGATCCCTTCATATGTACCTACTAACAATGGGAGAGGGTTCCAGTGTCTCGCAATCCTCACACTCTCTCAGTCTCTGATAATAACCAACCAAGTGGGGGTGAAGTAGTGCTTCACTGTGGCTCTGATTTGCAGTAATCACTGGGCTGCTGACAAAGGAAAAAGTTGGTGCATGGCCTGCTCTGTCTTTTCTGCTCTGGAAGCAGCCAACTTGCGACCACCCTTAACCCCTAAAAATGTATGCCTGCACCCAGTTTGTCGCCACTCCTACCCTGGTCAGGAGCACCTCCCAGCCGCTGAGCTGGTCATTCTCTGTGTTGGTGCAGAAATCACCCGAGACTGACGGATGAACACTTCACCAGCTTGAGAGCCCCATGTTCCCTGGCCTCACTTATCCCTAGTTGCAGCTTCCAAACCAGCACCATCTCAAGGGATATTGACACAGCTGCCAAGGTCACTGGAGCCAGGGTTGTCACAGTTGGAGTGGCGGGCTCTTAAACTGGCATTGGGTCTGTTTTGGGGACCCTCATTGGTTATGCTAGGAATCCATCTCTCAAGCACCAGCTCTTCTGGGCTTTGCCCTCTCAGAGGCCATGGAGCTTTTCTGCCTGATAGCAGCCTTCCTCATCCTCTTTGCTATGTGAAGGAACCGTCTCCATCTCCCCTAGTTCTCTGCCCTGTGTCTCATCTGCCTTGTATATACCTTTCCTGCATTTCCCTGCAGCCTGGGGAAAGTAATTGACTTAGGGTGTGACGGAAGACAAATAGTACTGTATTAATAAAGGAGAGAAAAGTGGAGGGAGAGGGGCTTGTGGATGGAATCACCAGTAGCTCTACAGGGGAAACACCTTGACCATCTGCTTCCCTAAAGAATACAGCCCAGAGGGCTGAGCCTTGGTGGCGTAGTGGTTGAGTTTGGGACTGTGGCCCACTGGCTTCAAATCCAGCAGCAGCAAGGCTGGGAAGCTCCCACGACCACCAGAGGGCAGTGATGCACCCCCCCCCAAAAAAAAAATACAGCCCAGAAAAGTCTATGGGGCCCTGGAATTCTGTCCTATAGGGTCATTGCAAGTCAGAGTTGACTGACCGCACACAGCAACAATAAAGACTAGTGTCAGCATTTTTCATGGGCCTGTGGGCCATTTGAATACCTTCTTTGGAGAAATGTCTTTTGCCCATTTCCAAATTGAGTGATTAGGTCCCGTTCCCACCCCCACCCTCCCTCCCCGCCTTGGGGTCATAGGAGGGCTTTAAATATTCCAGATAGAAACCCTTATCCTAATAAGTGAGTCTTCACTTGGCTGGTACTGTCTTTTAACAAGTAGACGTATTTCATTTTTATCAACTCGCTTTTCCCTTTCTAGCTTGTGCTTTTAGCTTCATGCATACCAGTTTTTGCAGACTCAGTGCTATTTGAATCAGGTGTTTCTTGTGTCATCTTACCATTTCTAGAATTTGCCTTGTAGGGAGCCTTGGGCATCCGTCCACTTAAGAATCCCTGTTGCGTTTGGTAGCCAGTTCCCGGTGTGTACCTACAGGGTGCAGTCAGTGTTATCTCAGACCCGGTAGCTGTATTCTGCACGGGGGACTCTGTACCCTTCTTAGGAGCTGACTATTACCCAGGGGGCTATTCACTACCTCCACCCCACTTCTTTTAGCAGATGCTCCAGGGGCTCCCTTTTAGGGGGCCCTGACCTGACTTTTCTTTAAGAACTTGGTCTCGGAGCCCCACAGCCTTCTCAGTTTTGTCTTTGTTCACCCAGCTTCCCCGGTGCAGACACAGAAATCCCCACCAGGCAACCAGAGAAGGACACGCCCCCCTCCTCTCTCTCCCAGGTGAGTATCTGTGAGTGTAAAAGGCACAGCTTTCACAACAGACGGGAACAAGGGCTGCAGTTGAAGCGACAAGAAAAAAACTGACTTGTTTTGCTCCCAAGACCCAGTTCCTTAACCCTCATCATCCGGATTGCTCTGTTCTTGTCATATGCGATGTATAGAACTCCGTTGGGAAGTTTGTTCCTCAGTTTGCAAAAGCAAGGAAAACCATGACAAGAAAAACAGAGGACATGGGGAGTGAGGCCTACAACCAGGTAAAGCTCTTAACACCTGCCCTGCTGAGCCCTGCAAAGCTCTGCACTGGCCCAGCCTCAGTAGCCAGGGCGCCTCTCCGTGGGCTGAGGTTCACTTCATTTCCTCCGGCAACAACCAAACCCGTACCCTCAACAAACCACCCCTGATGTCCGGCACAGTCCGTGCCAGGGGTCTTTTGAATGTGTACCAAAAGCGTGTACAAGACTGGAAGCTCACAGGCCTACTAGCAGCATATAGGAACACCGCGACCTTTCCCCCAAAAGATAGTTCGCTTCCCATCCCTCACCCCCATTTGTATTTCGGAGATTTTTGTGTGGATTGAAGGCTTAGTCATTTGCTTTAGGGAGGGCGGCATCACTGGTAACGTGTGCCCACCATAAAGGAGCTTGTAGACTGTTCACAGTCTTCATAATCCCCCCCAAACTGGGAACACTCCAGATGGCCTTCAACAGTGACTGGCTCATCCTGCCACAGCATACTACTTGGCAATAGAAGGGGAGAACTGAGGGCACGCATGAGAAGTGAGAGGGGAAAGTCAGTGGCATACGTGCCATGTGCTTCTGTTTCCCTACCCATCTCCTCAGCACCCGTGGCTCTGTAAAGGGCTTCTGCAGGTCCTTGGGCTCCTTAGAAGTAAAAAGTTAATGAAAAGGCAGGAGGGGGCAGCTTCCCGATGAAGTGAAGACGTAGGTGTGAGACTCAGCAGGCTGGTGGCCTGCGGCACTGAACTGGTGGGTATCCCTAGTGCACAGCCCCTGCACTGAGAACTGTGGAGGAAGCAGGGCTGAGGAGCGCACGCTGGGCAGAGCTCTGTGCCTCCTTGGTGGACTTTTTTCCCTGCAGCTTATGTGTCCCAAAGTTTCAGGGTGCAGACGTTGTGGGTATGAGTTTTGAATGAGACAGCATTTGTGCCCCACCCCTGCTACTCGCCCACCCTTACTTAAGCTTGTGAATGAGGCATAATGACAGCACCGGCTCTCCCGAGTTCGCTGCCAAGACTCTGCCAGGCACCGTCTGTGATGTCAGCCCCTCACTGGCCCACAGCCTGGCTGTCAGTGCTAGCCGTATGCTGTGGTGATTACTTGTGCTTGCGTCTTCAAAACTTGTAGTGAAGTAGATAAGACCACAGAGTCTTCCATTTCAGTCGTGTTTAAGGGTCTCATTCATTGACATTGGTTATATTCACAAGGTTATGCAACTGTCACCACTGCCAACTTCCTGAAACTTTTTCATCACCCCCAAAGCGAACCCTGCCCCACCCATCTGCTCGGTGTGCCCAGTCCACGGGGCTCAAGGAAGTGGCTTCACACACGTGACCCGTGGCATCTGGCTTCTTTCACTGTTCCTGCTGTGTGTGAGGCTCATCCACATGGACGCACATGCCAGGGCTGTGTTCCTGTTTAGGATCAAGTAGCATGCCTTTATCAGAGCAGTCAGCCTCTCACATATCATCACAGGTCCAGGAGGCACAATGCAGTACAGCAATAATGATTAATTATTAGTCATAGAAAATATGGAGAGGAATAATGGAGTCAGACACATTTCATATTAGCATGCTCACCTCAGCCCCACTTGGTGGTCCTCGCTTGATGGTTCACCTGGAGAGAGAGAATGAGACGGGGAGGAGAGAACAAACATGGGGAAAGGGAACAGGGAGGAGCGGGGCTGGTAGAGAAGAGGCAGCAAGAGAGGGCTGGGTGGAGGCGGGGGAGCTCGAGAGAGTTCATTTATTCTGACCAACCCTTATATACTTTTTGGAGACATGCAAAAGATAATGATATTAATTCCCCTAATTACAGGTAAGGACATACATCACAGGAAAGGATTATGCTATAGGTAATACAGCAGTGAGGGAAGATCGAGGGGCACGCACTTAATAGGAAAGGCAAGTACGTAACAAGGGCAGACCCCAGACCCACAGATGTGGCTGAACAGGTTTGACCAGTTCTCTGGCTCTTCCGATGGTTTACAGCAGTGTGTGAAACCCGCCTACCGGGACCAGACTGGTGGTTAGCAGTCTATTGTGATGTAACAGCAGGGGATGGACCCTGCAGCCATCCGTCTGGCAGGCTGGAACTTTGAGGGAGAATAACTAAGCTTCCGACCTCCCACTAAATGGTGGCAAATAGTTCCTAATATTTTGGAGGAAATATGATTGTGGAAAAGTTCTATCTTCATCCGACAATGCCTTCACGCTTAGTGAAGCAGAGGTTCAGCCGAGGAAAGAGCCAGAGCCTTGAGGAGATGAACTGACACAGTGGCTGCAAAAATAGGCTCAGACAGAACACTTGGGAGGATGGCGCTGGACCAAGCAGTGGTCACTTACGTTCTGTGTTGATTCATGATGCACGGTGGGGCAGAACCAAGTCCAAGGCACTCACCAACAACATCCCGGGCCATGCATCCACCACCCTGTTGTGGGCAGTTCCCACTCGTTGGCCCTCATGGACAATGACCCCTTGCTCGAGGGCCTTGAATCCCCTGGCCGCACTCTGCTGGCAGACACTGCAGCACATGAGAGCTCACCTGGCCTGACTTCTCTGATTCTCTTCCCTCGCATCTTCTCAGTTCCCGCTTCTGCTGGGCTGCCCTTGGGAATGGTGCTGCCGTGACGAGAAAGAACCTGGGTGATGGGGTTAGGGACACCTGGCAGTTTTTTCTTTTTCTTTTTGAACTTTTTATTTGTCCTGAAGTAATTCTAGACACAGGAAGTTATACAAAAGGACCATACAAAAAAGCCCTTCAGGCCCTGCTCAGCCCTTTCCCTAGTAGTAACATCTTGTCAAACAACTTCAGTCCCTGGTCAGGACCAGGAAGCTGCCACAAGAGCGCTCCAACCTTCCAGAGAGATGCCTGGACAGAGAGAACACCAGGCTCAGGGTGGAATGGCGGGGGATGTGCAGGCCGGCGGGGCAGTGTGAATCAGGACAGTCTGCCCAGGAGTGGCCAGTGAGGACCCCACCGTCTGTCTTTCCACAGGAAGTGCTGCTGGAGCCCGCTGCCCCAAAGGCAGGAAGCCAGCAGCTGCAGGCATCCCTGGGGCTGGCTGCCTCTGAGCAGGGCCAGCTGCACAGCCAAGAGCTCCCCTTGGAGCCCAGGCCCGGCAGTGGGGCTTCTCTGCTTGGCACATCCACCCACAGCGCCTTCGTTTCAGAGAAAGCCAGCCAACAGCCTCCATCAGAGCCAACCAGGACCTGTGCTCTAGATGGGGGCTACAGCAGTTCGGAGGTTGGACCCCCAGTAGAACCGCCTGGGGACAGTGATCTGGCTTCCCAGGGTCCTGCCCAGGACGGGTCCCCCCCAAGCAGTGAGCCTAAAGGGAGGGAACTGAATGGAGAAGGCCCCCAGGAGCAAGCCAGCGGTGTCCCAAGCACCTTAGGCCCTGCCCAGGGAGAAAGTGTGCTGGAGCCCGGCTCAGCTGTTCAGGTCCACCCCGAGTCCATGCAGACCCCCAGCCAGCCTCTCCTGGTCACCGCAGAGAGGAGCACAGACCCCACAGCACCACCCCTGGAACCACCTGAGGGGGGCATGCTGGGTGGGCAGGCCCCAGACAATGACTTTGAGGTCGTACTGAGCAACTCAGAGGCTTCAGTGGAGACAAGGCCAGAGGACCAGCCCCCAAGCGATGCTCCATGGCCCCCAGCAGCCTCCCCAGCTCCCGTTCACAGGGATCAAGAGCCAGCTGTAAATGTGGGTGAATCCTGGCCTCTAGCTCCAGCAGCCAGTCCAGGTGCAGATTCGAAGCCGAGGCCAGGGCCTGCTCAGGAGGGGCAGGCAGGTACCTGCATGCTGCCTTCCCCAACAGAACCTGAGGGTGGAAAGGCCTCCAAGTCCAGCAGCGACAGCCAGCCCGCCCCCGGGTCCTCAGGACATGACTGCCCCCTCCAAGCCACGAGCCCGCCAGCATCGAGAGAGGTGCTGGATGGCTCTCCCCAGGAGCCTGGGGCCTGCTCTGCTCCTGACTCCATGGAGCAGTCTGTCTGGGGGGACGCCTCGCCCATGGAGCTCGACTGCCTGCCCGACAGCCAGATGCAGCTTGCTTTGGATTGCCCCGACTGCCAAACCCCACCTGAGCAGGTAAGAGCCTCCCTGAGGCCCACCCCCAGCCTGCTCCAGGGCAGGTGCCGGCTCGTAAGGGACCCTCCCACAGACTTGCACAGGGGTCTGAGGGGCAATTGGGCTGGGTGATGGTAAGGGGTTTTCTAGGAAGGTCAGACCTGCCTCTGAGGGCTTGCCCTATAGGGCAGCTGAGGAATCGGGGTCTCTGAGGAGCAGTTACCTCACTGCCGAGGCAGTCATTGAGGTCTTCCTCTCTCAGCCCCGGAGGCAGCCCCTCATCCATAGGGTCCCTGGAAGTTCCAACAGGATTCTGCTAGTTAACTTTAAATAAGAGCTATGTGTATAAAACTGCATTTGAAAAAAGAAAACCAATTATAAATAACCTTGAAGCCCCGCTGCCCATGTGCAGTGGGCCCAGCCTGTTGGGTTTAATTTATATGGATGGATGGATGGATGTCTTTGTTCACCTGTGTATGTTCGTGTGTGTGTGTGTGTGTGTGTGTGTGTGTGTGTGAGTGATTTTGCTTTCCCGCTGTGATTTGTAAGGGCTTCGCTGCCCGAGACCTGCCCACCTGACAGGGCAGTGGGGAAAGCTGCCCAGGTGTCACCTTCTCTGGCAGCCGAGTCCATGGCAGGTGTTCCTGATCACCTGTCAGGGCAGGTGGCTGCCTCCATTCAGGAGGTGTGGGATTCCTGGCGGTTGGTGCACCTGAGCCTGGCTGAGGGCTTGGCGACTACAAGGGAGAGGGGCAGGCAGTAGTTTGCACACACAGGAGCAGCCAGGACACAGAAGGGGTCAGGCACCTGCCAGAGGGGGCCCTCAGTGAGCAGAGGAAGCCGCTGGCCCCAGGCTGGTAAGGTGCTGGCACTGCACCTCAGCCATGCTGTCTGGGAGTGGGGAGCCCGTTTCTCTGGTTGTCCCTCAGTCAGCACCTGTTTTTAGAGTGCCTGCACCTGTCAGGATATGGCCCCTGCCCCCAGGATTTCCCCAAGGGGGCGTCTTCATTCTGCCTGGTTCCCCCATGTAAAGAGACGGTGCAGCATGGTGAACTCGCTTGGCCATTAACCAGAGAATGGAAGAAAGACTTGATTCTCGAGACCCGACTGTTGAGAGCCCTGTGTAACACAGCTGTGCCCCGGCCCAGGCGGGGTCACCATGAGTCAGGTCAGCTGGACACTGAGAGGCTCTAGAACACGGCTTCCAAGCAGCACAGCTGAAGCCACAGCTTCCGGGCAGGGCACGGTGAGGCTGGTGATTGAACCAGCATGGCTCCGTGGTAGGGGCTGAAGGAGCCCTTTAATGAGCTAAGCGGGGTTTTCCCCTGGGTGAGCACAAGCTGCATCAGGAGAGCCCCTGACCCATTTGGGCTGCTGAGAGTGAGAACAGCCCTTGGGCTAGAAGAGTTAGGTGGTGAAGGACATTGAAATGGAGTTAAGTTGCTACATTGCCTACAGAAAAGAGGAGTGACCCAGGATGTGAGTACAGCGAGGTTTCTCCCCTTGGTTCTCGCCATGCTGGGGGCCAGATCACCGCCCATGGCTAGTCATCCCACACACTGTAGGTAGGACCTGTCTTCAACCCATCAGGTGACATTCACCCTTCCCACCCACCCCCGTGCTGACAACCCGGTGGGGGCAGCGGTCACTCCAAGAATTGTTGGGCTGCAGGCAGGTCTTGCCCTCTTTTAAGAGCTTTCCGTGAAAAGTCCACCTCACTGCCAGTGACAATACTGACTCCCAGCAGCACCTCTCTAGGACAGGGGAGAATTGGCTCTGCGGGCTGCTGAGACTGAAAGGCCCATCTTTCTCCCCAAGAGGGGCTGGTGGTTGCAAGCTACTGGCCTCATGTTTGTAGCCCTTCATATAATTCCCACCCCTCCAGGGCCCCTTACCTGTGCATCACCACAGCACCAAAACAACATTGTCGCCATTCCCCTAAACTCTGTGCAGAATAGTCACCCCACTTCCCCACTCGTGGCCCCACTTACCTGCTTCTGTCTCTGGGATTTGCCTCTGGTGCTGTGGGCTAGGTGTTGAGTAGTCGTTAACTAAAGGGTTAGTGGTTCAAATCCCAGCCACTCTGTGGGAGAACAAAGCTGACTGCTTCTGTTATGACTTAGTCTCAGAAACACTCTAAGGGCTGCTGTAAGTCAGAATTGATCAATGGCAGGGTGGCTCTCCAAGGTGTCAAGGTGCCCTACGGTGCTGTGCGAGAAGCAATGAGCTGAAAACCGAAGGTCAGTGACTCAAGTCCACCAGCAACTTCATGAGATTCAGATGAGATTGTCTGTTCCCATCAAAACCAAAACTTGCAGTCTTGAAAATTGTGGGAGGTGGTTCTCCTCGGCCCTTCTGGGTGGCTGGGTGGGGAGCCTTCCCTGGGAGTGGGATGGGATAGGACATAGTGTTAAGATTCATCCACTTGGGATCTCCATTCATCCCAGGAGAGACATTTGGGTTCTTTCCAGCTTCTGCGCTTGTGGACAGGGGTGCCTTGCAGGCACCCCCGAGAATCTTTGGATGCTAGGGTTATGGACACTGGTGGCTGGAGCTTCCTGCGCTGTCATCTGGTTTGGGAAGGCATGCTGAGAGCAGGACCCCTCTCCAGAAGAGGCGGCCCCATGGCCTGGCTGCAACTCTGCCTCTTAGAGGGACCTCAGCTCATCCCCATGATCCAGACTGAGATTTCCACAAGAATTCAACCAAGCTGACATTTACATACTTTCCCTTCATGTGTTTACAAGGCTGGCTCCTCCATTCATAAGAACTTGCCTTTTCGCACCAGGGGTTGGTGTGGGGCGGGCAGGCACAATCTCTCTTCCTGTCATATTAGATGCAGGGCCATCTGGCCAGGGTCAGTGACTGCTTCTCCTGACCTGGATGTGCCCACCATGTGCAGCCAGAGGCCCCATTTGCCTTGTCTGGTCAGGGACAGTAAGTGTATCCACGAGAGCACTGTGCCAATCCAAGAGCCTGCAGGCTGACTGTCGGCAAGAAGAGAGGCTGGTCTCCCCCAGAGACGTCTTCCCACAAGGAATCCTGCCTGGAGGGCTTGGGGGTGATGGGAGGGGGAGAGTGCGACTCAGGGCTGGCCTCAGCTGGCCATGCCCTGCATCTGTGCGTTCTCTTTTCAGGCCTACCCTGGAGGCAGTAGACCACCTGCCAACAGAGTCCCCATCACCAGTGTCCAGCCCAGGTGGGTGTAGAAAGCTGCCTTTCAGTCCTGGGGCTACCTCTCTCGTGACCCTCCGCAGACACCATCACGTCTGCCATGTGGTCCCCACTCTACCTACCAACAAGGAGGGGCACAGAGCCAGTCTGGGTTCCCCCTCATTAGGGCCATTTCCCCAACCAAATAAGAGCTAGGTCTGCCTCTCACACCCTCAACTCATAGAAGAGTGTTCAGCAGGGTCCCTGGGCTGGTGCCCCAGTGCTGTGTGTTCGTATGCCTGTCTGTCTTGCCTCTCCCAGGAGGGCAGAGGTCAGGAAAGCAAAGAGCCACAGGCTGATAGTGCCATTCCCAGCGCTGCTCTCAGCTCCGATACCCTCGCTACCTTGGTGCTCTCCCTCCTGGGAGCCCCAGGGTGTGGGGGAGTCCTCCAACCAGCCCCTGGTATCCTTCCTTCACCCTGTGCTCCTGTCTCTATGTCACCTTGCACAGGAACCTGCCTCTGCCCAGGCTCATCCACATTCAAGGCTAGGGCTGTCTGGACTCCTCTAGCTGGGGGGCCACCTGCTGTTCCCTTTTCCTTTCTCCCTCTTGTTACTAGTATCTCTGGTTCTCCCTACAGGGTGCCCCCCCCCCCAGCACAGATGGCACACAAGCCCCTGGGAGAGTTCTGTGACCTTAGGTTTTAGGGTCCGAGGCTGAGTGAGACACCCAAGAGACTCAAGCCCAGGGGCAGCCAGCCACCCTGGGGGCAAGACCACAGCTACTGCCTGCAGGTGTTAAGCAGCGCAATGCCCCAACGAAGTCCCTGTCTGTGCAAATGGTTAAAAACTCTTTTAAAGACTGCTAACCCGCCCGGTGGCATAGTGGTTGTGCGCGGGACTGCGGCCCACTGGGACGGAGGTTCAATTCCAGCAGTGGGGCTGGACCTCCTACTCCCACCACCGAGAGCAGTGATGCCCCCACCCCAAAAAACAAAAAACATTGTTTGCCCTACTCCCACCAGGGCAGTGATGCCACAAAAAAGACTGCTAACCCCGGGCTGAGCCCTGGTGGCGAAGTGGTTGTGCGCGGGACTGCGGCCCACTGGGACGGAGGTTCAATTCCAGCAGTGGGGCTGGGCCTCCTCCCACCACCGGAGAGCAGTGATGCCAAAAAAAAACAAAACCAAAAACACAAAAAAACCCTGCTCACCCAAAGGCTTGTGTACACCCAGAGGCACTTTGGAAGAAAGGCCTGGTGATCCACTTCTGAGTTGGAACAGGCTCTTGAGGATTTTTTTCTCAAAACCCTTCCTGTCCGTTGCCTAATGTCCTGGTCTGTGGGGCCGCAGCTGCTGGGGAGCATTGAATTCAGGCACTCGTGACTTTGGCCAGACCAGCTGTGTTGACAATGAGGACTTTGCCCCCAAACAGAGAAACCCAAAACCAAGCCACTGCTGCCGAGTCGTTGATTCCAGCTCAGCTTACAAACCAAGCTCAGCTTGTAAACCAAGGCAGAACTGTCCTGTAGGGTTTGGAGACTGACTCTTTTTTTTTTTTTTTTGGGGGGGGGGGGCAGTCACTGCCCTCTGGTGGGAGTGGGAGGCCCAACCTTGCTCCTGGAGAGCTGCTGGATTTGAACTGCCAAGCCAGTGGGCCATAGTCCCACACACAACCACAATGCCACCAGGGCTCAGCCCTGGAGACTGAATCTTTATGGAGCAGACAGCCTCTTCTTCTTGTAGAGTGGGACCCGGTGGGTTTGAACCTCTGAGCTTGCAGTTGGCAGCCAACATTTAACTCAAGCAGTGAAGAGCAGAGTAAATTGGAGGGGGAGGGATAGACGGGAAGCGACCCAGCTGCAAAGCCCCTCGGAGGTCCCTCTAAATTCGTGGTTTCTAACGGTTCTCAGCCTTCCTAATGCTGCAGCCCTGTAGTACAGTTCCTCATTAGTGGCGACCCCCAACCATAAAATTATTTGTTACTGCTCAATAACTGTAATTTTGCTATTATAAACTGGGGGACCTGAAAGGGGTCACAATCACAGGTTGAGAAACGCTGCTCTAAATGGTGCATTGGGCTGGGGCCCAAGTCACATAAGGGCCTTCCTGTCCCTGCCTTCCCCAGGCCCGGCGACTCCTCGGACAAGGTCTTTGAGGGCCCTAACCTGGAGGATGCCACGGCCACCGTGTGTGGCCTCGTCCTGGAGCTGTCCAATCTCAAGTGAGAACTGGGCTGGGAGTGGGGACAGGGAGGGGATTGAGCAACTTGGGGAGCTGGGCAGCCCCGGGAGTTCCAAGGGTTAAGCAAGGATAGAAAGGGCTGAGTTGTGGAGGGCAGTCACAGGACGATTTGGGTGCGCGTGTGCCCCAGGTCAGTGAGGCTGTGTGCGTGAGTGCATAGGTGAGCATCAGCCCTTAAGCGAGTGTGTGTGCAGGTGCCAGGGCGGGCGGTGTGCACGCAAGCCCCTCTTGGGTGCGCAGTGCCCGCCGCACATCTGCCGGTCCCCCTCACTCCCCCAGCCGGCTGATCATGAGCACCCACCGGGACCTGGAAGCCTTCAGACGTCTCAGCTACCGACAGGCCAAGCTGGCGGGAAAGCCCCCCGCGCCCTATGCCTCCAAGGGGGCTGGGAGTCACACTCGCGGGGAACCACCCTGGAAGGACGCATAGGACAACTTCCGGCTACCAACTCTGTGGGCTGCGCGCATGCGCGGTTCCTTTCTTGAAGGACTCCTGGCGTTCTGAAGGTTTGGGGTGGGGGTTCCTGCAGCTACACCAGGAACAGAGGGCAGCTTGGTGTAGTTTCCGGCCAGTATTCTCAGCCCCACCCCTCCCTGAACCCAGGGCACCTGCACCACCTGCAGGCAGCAGGGTCTGAGCAGCCATGGTAGTGGGGGGGCAGATGTTTCTTAGTTTGCATTTCCTTCTTGGAGAGGTGATGGAAGGTTCAGAATTTGTTCCCCACCCCGCCCCCCGCCCCCACCCGAGAATTGAACGCCCTTTGCTGGTTGTATCTCTCTCCGGATTTCCATTTCAGGAACAACAGTTAATAAATGGTTCGTGACCACAAGCCAGCTTGCAGCCCTCTCTGCCTCTGCACTTTTCTGTTCTTCCTGTGGAACCTCCCTCTCTCCACATTCCCCACCCCCATGAAAACACTGTCCCTCCTATGACCCATTCTCACCTTTTTCCCCGGACAAAGGTCTGGGATCTCCACCCCCACCCCTCCATCGTGTGTCTGATTACTTCTAAGGGACTGAGTAGGCACACCTGTATAGGTGTGTGCACACAGTAATCTCACAGACGCCACTGGGACACCATAGCTCACAATTGGCCTGGAGTTTTGAGTCCAGTGCTCAGGCCCCTCCCCCTACGGGGCCTTGCTGGCAGATGCAGCTGTCCATCAGAGGGAGGCATCACCCCCCAGGACCTCACCAGACAGCCACCCTGGGCTGTTGTCCCAGTGTGACACAGCTTCCATTAAGAACAGCCACGGCCACCTCTAAAACCCACAAGGGCTGCTCTCTCACCCCGAGATACCCAGCACCAGAGGGGCCAGGTGAGCTGGGGCTCCCCACGGTGTGGCCACCCAGATTCCACACTTCTGATGCCTCCCTTCACTCCTACCCAAGTAGCCCTCCAAGCCGCCACCACAGTGCCTGCCCTCTGCTCGAGACCCAGATGCCCTAAGCCCTAGTGTGCCCCTCCCAACAATTCTCCCTTTCCTTGCTGCCAGCCCCGGCAGGTGTTTGCAGTGTCCTTTGTCCTTAGGATGCCCACAGCAACACACATTCATGGGGCCTCCAGTCTGAGGGCGGGGGGTTGCGCAGAGCTTGCCCCACCAGGACCTCCAGTGTGGGAATCTGGCCCATTCCTGAGTTTAAAAAACAGCTGACTTCACAGACCTGAGGAGCCCTGGTAGGTGCAGTGGTCATGCACTGGGCTGCTAACCTCAAGCCTAACAGTTCGAAACTACTAGCCGCTCCATAGGAGAAAGATGACGCTCTCTACCCATGGAGTTCCAGTCTCAAAAACCGAAAGTTCAGTTCTTCCCTGCCCAATAATTGGCATTGACTCAGTGGCATTGAGTTCTGAGAAGGCCCCTGCAGCTGAGCCCATGATGAGAGGCGATCAGACCCCCACAGCAGTCCTCAGAAACCCACTCCTGTCCTGGAACCAGTCCAGCAGGAATTTGGGAGCAGTTGGGGAGGGGGGATCAGGATAGGTCTCAAGGCTGGTGGGCTGACAGCCGAGGGAAGAGGCCCTCAGGCCCCCCAGCCCAAAACGCCAAAAAGTCCAGTCCCAAGATGGTCTCTTGCAACACTGCTCCATTCATACGGCATTTTATTGAGCGCTGACTCCAAGGGAGGAGAGATGAACAGGACAGGCTGGGAGTTTGGGGCTCGCATTGTGGGGAAAGGAGGTGGGGTGTACCTGGGACTCCCCTCCTACCCCACAGAAGGATCAATCAAGGCCACATTGGCAGACCTTGTCTGCCCACTAACCCATGTGGCCTGGTGCCTAGGTCTGGGGAGGTGGGGGGCAGTCCTTGTCAGGTGGGGTATGTCCTCCTGGAAGTCCTCCTTCCACCAAGCCTCAGTCCCTATCCACAGGTAAAGGCAGACCAAGGGTGTGGGGTGGGGAAGGTGGTTGTCAAGTATGTGTGTGTGAGGTGGGCGGTCGGTATCTGTCCTCCTAGGCTTAAATGAGGGGATTGTAGGAAAAAAGCGAGGGTCCTGAAGGCTTCCCGGCACCTTTGGAACCTGGATTGTAAAAGGGGGGAGGAGAGGAGGAAAAAACAAAAATGGAAATGATGAACTGTTACAAACACCCCACCCTACCCCACAAGCTGGAACTTCAGCGCTGCTGTGGCTTGGGCGCCACCTGGGGGCTGCTCATAGGAGCAGCCCCAGTGCCTCCCAGAGTCTAGGGGGCATGTTAGGCTGGAGAGTACTAGCTAGCACATAGTAGTTTGTTTACCAGGGAGCCTCAGGTGACCTTTCTGGGTCAGCATCCTGGCACTGCCTCCCTCTAACCCAGAGGAGAGTTTTCCTGTTCCTTAGGTTCAGGGGGTGAAAGACAGCCCTGCCCTCCCGCGCGTCCCCCCCCCCCATGTCATTTCTCTATTTTCTCTGCTTTTAGCATCTCTCACTTGGCCTTCATCAAACCTTGGGATAAAGCCTGATCCTAAATGGGTTCTCAGGAAAGAATCTCGTCCATGTCCCAGCGCACTCAGCGTAACTTTGGGGTGGGAGAGGGATCAAAGGTCCCCAGTCTGCAACCACCACCAGGGAGAGTCTAGGGGGAAGCAGCAGCCCCTACAGTCCCTCCTCCACCCCTTCAGAAAATGAAAGGTGCTAAGTGAATGGGGTTTCTTTTTCAAAATTCCCAGAGACCTGAGCTCTTTCGCATAGTAAATAACTCCAAACCCATACTCCGTGAAACCTGATGCAATAGAAGGGACTGCAGACACCCAGGCCCCACTCCAGCCCTGCAGAGTTAGAATCTACATTGAAACAAGGTTGCCAGAAGTTCGAGAAGGGAGGTGCGGGGAACGGCACTTCCACAGCCCAGCTTTGCCAGAAAACCTATCCAAGGCTCTGCACCTCTACTTGGGAGACCCTTGGGAGACACCAACCCTCTCCCTATCATCCAGTACAGCCTCATCTTCCACTCAGACACACACATCTGCCTGGCCGTGCCCAAGACCGCAGACACATACACGAGAGAAACTGGCCACCCCCCACACACACACCCTGGAGCTAGGCTGTAACCTCAGCCCTCCCTCACCTAACTGAAAGAAACCTCCAGAAACCACTCCCTCCAGCCAAGTCCCAGGTTGGGCCCCCCATTCAGCACCTGACACACACTCCCCACTCTGCCCCAGTAACTAGGATCCTGCCCAGTGCCTGGCACACAACAGACATGCACACGATCTGGCAGATGAATGAGTCTGGAAAAGCAGGCTGAGTTCTTCCAGCCACACTGCCCCATCTACCACTGCAGAGCTGCTGCTGCTGCTGGGTCACTGGGTCAGGATCATGGTACTTCTGGGTACCAGAGAGGGTGACGAGCCCTGGGACACACAGCAGACCTGGCCCTGGCTGCTTCACACTAAATATCACTTCTGGAACACTAGCCCCAGGTCTCTGCCAGGACCCTTGCCCTTCACCCAGGCCTCCAACGTGGGCCCTGGGGTGAATCTCACTGCTCTGAGGCCCCGGGGGTACCCTCCCACGCCAGGGACCCTGCACATCCTCCCACCTACCTGTTCCTCCTCGGCGCTGGCTCTGGGCCTGCATCCTTGTCTTGTCCGAGCGGACGACCTTCTTGCCAGCGGAGTTGCGGGTGGTGTAGCTGTAGACGGAGGTGTATCCCTGGTCCGTGAGAGGGCAGAAGCGGCGGGTGTGGGCCCGCTCGCGGGTGGCACCACATTGTGGGCACACGTAGTCTCGCAGGATGGGGCACAGCACCCGGCCAGCCTCGTCCTTGAGCACGTGAGACTGGTAGATGGCCCGGGACTCCCCGTTGTGTTTGCAGAAGGTGCACATGCGGTCGGGAGCCTGAGCCGACTCGGGGCCGGGTCTCTGATCCCAAGGCTCCGGAACTGGTGGTGGCGGGGACTCCAACCTGGTCTCACGCTTCTCTTCCTCATGTGGGGCCCCCACCAGGCGGGCCAGGCCCAGGTAATCTGTCCACAGGTCGAAAGTCCCCATGGCTGAGGGGAGAGGGCCAGGCATGGGGGCCGAGAGGGAAGCCACTACTGCCTTACCTGTACCTCAGCCCCTCACTCCTACTGCTCTCTGGAGCCTGGGCGGGCTGGGCTGTCTGTTCTCTTACCTCCTACCAATGAGGGGGTGCGAAGGGGGAGGAGCCAGCTGAGGGAGGGTCTTTCGTGTGGGAGGGGGCGCTTACTGACGACCCCCCCCCCATGCACCTGCCAGGTGGATGGAAGCAACAAGAAGCAAGCTGTAAGGGAGGTGTGTGGGGGGCGTGGGGGGTGGTCATCAGATCTGCATGCACACCATCAAAGGGAGCTGGGGGTGGGGGGCTGCCCGGCCCCTCCTTTCCCAGGCTTCAGGCTGGCCTGGGGGAACTGGGAGCCCCGCCCAGCCCATAGACACATCTCCTTGTAGCCAGAACTGGGCTGGGGGAAGGGCCAGGTGCCTCTGGGCTCAGGAGGGGGTGGCTGGTGTTTAGCAGCCTCTGTGGGGGGGTGGGAGAAGCCTTGGCTTCTGGATTGTGGGAGGTGAAGCCCTGAGGGGTTAAACCCTGCAGGTGTGGGAGGGGGGAGGGGAGCCAAGCTTGGGAGTGTTTCCTGCCGACAGGCTAGTATGAGGCCCCCCAGCACGGGACCTTCTCTCTTCCCCCCCATCCAGTGCGACTCCCATGTCAGCCCAGGCACAGGCATCCAGACTGAGGGCCCAGCCCATGCCAGGGTGTACAGAGAGCAGCAAGCCAGGGCCCATGGGTGCTGGGAGGACACGGTGCAGCCCCAGGACCTGACACCAGGTGAGGAGCCACCTCATTCATTCATTCATTCATTCATCCATTTAAGGACGCTATGCTATACTGAGCCTCCAAGAGACAGAGCTGACTGAACTTTCTGAACGATTTCTCCCCACCTCCCTCCACCCTGGTTTGCCCCCACCTTACCTTCTAAGATTCAACCACCGAATCCCAAGAGCTAAGAGGCTGGGGGGTCAGGGCAAGGGATGGGCAGTGAGACTGCGCGGGGATGAAGGTGTTCTGCCCCCCCACCCCCCGCCATCCTCCTCAAGCCGTGTCTGGCCCAGCCACAGTGACATTCATCCCCCGGTGGGTCTGGCCTCGCTCCTCACAACCCACCGACAACAATGAATGTTGATTGTGACCTTTGCGGTGGCCCAGTGGGCTGTGTGTCCTCTTTGGGCGTCCACAGGCAGAGTCCCAGGCCCTGCCCCGCCCAATCTCAAGGTGCAGGGGCGACGGGGGAGGGGGCGCGGGGAGGCACAGCGGCGCACACAGGTAGACGGCAGTTCCAGGTCTCGGGGTCCACTCAACGGTCGATGGTTTGCCTGTGCTGCCCAAACTCACCGACAGGTTGAATGTTCCCCCAAACCCTTGGTTGGCTTCTCCGGGGCCAGGTGGTAGAAGGCGTGATGGACAGGCAAACAAGGGAACGGGCCAGAGTCACGGCCTGCCAAGTGTCTGCTCCAGCACCCCAAACAACAAAAATCCCACTGCTCTCCAGCCCGTCATCCAGCTTCCAGGGCTGTCCTCTTTCCCAAAGCTGCCGGCCACCTTCTCCCACGGAGCAGCAGCTTAAGCAGCGAGCGGCTTCAAACGCCTGAACTCAGTGGTTTTCAACCTTCCTTGGCCGTGCCCTCGGGACACAGTTCCTCATGTCGTGGTGACTTTCCCAACAAGGTTATTTTCGTTGCTACCTCATAACTCTCATTTTGCTACTGTTAGGAATCGGGTGACCCCTGTGAGAGGTTTGACCCCCAAAGGGGTCGCGACCCACACGTTGAGACCTGCTAACGTAACCTCCGGGCCACATGCGCTGCTAGGTAGCAACGGCGAACGGTGTTACTAGCCCTGGCCCACAGTGCCCGTAGCTACATCCCTCAACACAGTCCAGGAAGTGGGGTGTAGCCCCCATCTGTCCGGGCCAACAGATCCAAAGGCCTGGCCAGAGAGACAAACACGTGGAATTCCGTGGGACCACCTCCCACTTCCCCTCCCTGGGAGGATTCATTCAGAGAGCCATAAACAAGTCAGTTAATACAATGTAACACAAGGTAACACCTTCGTCTCCCAGTGTGGGTGTGTGTGTGGGGGAATACGCTGTTTATGAATAGGAAGAATGAGCCTGAGGCCACCCCACCTGCCATTTTATCTATGAGAAGAGTCAGGACCGGGCAAAAGGCAGCCCCCCCCCAGCCCTCCAGTTGACCAGCAGGGCTTGGGGTGCACACACACCTTGGAACTCGGGCCCTTGAGAAGAGCTGTCCTCCATAATGTGGAGATGTAGGACCCCACTCTAGGGCTTCGAAACAGGCTGCAACCATCAGCCCTAGGCGGACTGCAGTTGAGGGCTGCTCCTCTTTTCTTCGCCCTACAAAGCCCCTTGTTGGTTCCTCCAGCAACTGTGTAGTTGTGTGTCCCTCCCCTAAGGTTTCCTAGAACTCGGCATCAGGCTCCATTCCCCCCACCCACTGGAACTTCAAGCAAGAAGCCTCCATGAAGACAGCAAAAGGTCATTACGGAGAAAGGAAAGAAAAGACCAAAGTGGAAACCAGAAGAGACCGTGAGCCGTCGCCTTGAATGCGAGCTGCTACAGAGACCAGAAGCATGGATGAAGTAGAAGAAGTGAACAGAAGATTTTCAAGGGCGGCTCCAGGAGACAAAATGAAGTACTTGTCGTGGAAAACTAAAAGGGAAGAAAGAACACGCTCAGCATGTTTCAAGCTGAAAGGACTGAAGAAAAGAATTCAAGCCCCCAAGTTGTCCGTCCTCTCCACAGACTCTAGAGGCAAAATAGAATCCGATGGGAGGGAAGCAGAGGGTCATGAAAAAGACGGAAAGGAAAGAAGACACCGGAATGGATGTTAAAAGACTCTTAAACTTGAATGGAGGCTGAGCCCCGGTGGCGTAGTGGTTGTGCGCGGGACTGCGGCCCACTGGGATGGAGGTTCAATTCCAGCAGTGGGGCTGGGCCTCCTACTCCCACCACCGGAGAGCAGTGATGCCCCCCCCCCAAAAAAAGATTAGAACACACAACACCCTCAAGATGGCTTTAAATGACTCCCATATGTCCTGGTCCTTCCCCAAGCAGAACCCCAAGTGTGCAAGGTTCGGGTGAGCCTCAGACAGCACACTAGTGTAAACAGCAGCCCCCCACCCCATCCAGAATCTGCCCTCTGAAAAAGCAGAAGTCTGCCCCCTAAACGCACCTACCTGTTATCTATCCCTAGGGCTTTCCCCCTAAAGCCCACCCTCACCCCCTCCAGCCAGCCAGCATTAGTACCCCTTGGGGCTCACCTGTCTATGCCTTCCCAGCTCCACAGGCCTGCCCACAAGTCCGTGGCTTTCAGCACCCCACCAAATTGTTCAGGGAGAGCCTCCCTCTCTAGCCCTACCCGAAGAAGCCCACTCACCTAGACCCTAAAAGAGGCCTCGGATTCCCTCTCCTGCCTGTCCTTGGGCACCCAGAACTCAAACCCCCACCCCCAAGCTGCCCTTACAACTGGTCCAGATAAGGTCTCCCAACAGGCCAACCCCCCAAGAACCTGCCCCTCCAGGTGCCTCTTTCTCTCAGACTCCCTTCCTTACAGTCCCGTCTTGTCCACTCCTCCTGTCTGGAGCTCAGGGTGGGCACCCTCTCCTGCATCCATCCACCCTAGCCAGCAGCATGGTCAGGTGGCAGCCAGGGATTGCTCCACTCCCCACTCCCCACAGCCCTCACCCCCACCCCATCCCCCATCCACAAGGTATCCAGGCCCTCATGTTTTGATCTCCCCTGAGAAGTATCTAGCTTTGAGGACTGGCTGCTAAGAAGGTGAAGCCTAAAGGGGTTGGGGGAAGGCAGATTGGGAAAGCAGGAGTTATTAGGATCCCAATAACCCAGCATCTAGGCATGGCCCAGGCCCTGGAGGCCCATTTGACAGGCGGGGATGGGGAGCCTGAGTTGGGACTGCAGGGGGCACAGCAGAGGTTCCCCAAGTTGGAAGCACGGGTTAGCCGATGGGCAGCCCTGGGGAGGGCAGGGGACTCCCAAACCCTGCTTGCTTCCCGCGATGGGCTGAGACCTGCCAGAGTCTCCCCAAGACTGGGAAAGGCCCCTCAGAGGGGTGCTTCACCCTGCACTCAGGAAGACCGAGGCGGGGCAGAGGGCGGGTCTGCCAGCCAAGGGGGTGGGCGGAGCCGCAGCCCTGTCTGGCCCGCAGGCGGGGGCTGTCTGGGCCCGCGGGGCCGCTTGTCTCCCTTTGTTTGCCCCTGGTTGGTCGCAGCCGCTTTCCCTCCCTCGGCGTCTGCCTCTTTGTTAGCCCAGGTCCCCTGTCTGGGTCTGGCTGTGTGTGTGTCTGCCTCCCGCTGTCCGGTCTGCCGCTGAGGGTCTGGTCCTTTCCACCCAGCAGACCCAGTGGGTATTGGCCGCCTCCACTCCTGCTTCTGATGGGCCAGCCTGACACCCTTCCACCCACGTGTCCAGAAGCTCTTTGGGGACGCCTGGCCTTCCAGGCACGGCTCTGACCCTCTGAGCCTGACACGGGTCCGCCTTTGAAGCCCCAGCGAGTGGGAGTGGGAGGGGCAGCGCTGCCCTCCCCCCCCCCCCCCCCCCCCCCCCCCCGCCCTGCCCACTGCTGGCCATTCTGGCCTGCTGCAGCTTCCTCCTCCTTAGCCCTTCTTTGAGACACCCCACCCCCAACTAGGAGGGTCTGTCTGGGTCAGGAGCCTGGGGCTGAGTAGGGTGGGAATAGGCAGACCGGCTCCAGAAACCTCGCTGCCCCCCTCCCTGGGTCCTGGAAGGCAGGACAGCTGTCAGGTCTGGGGGCCAGGGTCAGAGAGGTGAGGGATCCCAGCAGTGCCAGATGGGCAGGCGTTGGACAGAGGCAGTTGTGTGTGACTGTCAAGTTGAAGAACAAGGAAGGGGTGCAGTGAGGAAGGTACAAGGCAGGAGGTGGTGTCCTAAAGGGGTGTGTGTGTGTGTGTGTGTGTGTGTGTGTCTCTATCCCAGCACTTCTCTATGTGTACCCCTCGATGTGTGTGTCCCAGTGCCCCTGTCTCTGTGTAAGTTCCAGGCCAGTGTCCTTCTGAGTCTCTGTAGATGTGTACAGCAATGAATGTGTGCCCCTCTGTGTGTCTGCTATGTCCCCATGTGTCTCGGTCTGTATTCCTGAGTGCATGGGAGGTGGCTGGTCAAAGAGCCTGTGGAGAGGTGCTGTGACAGTGTACCCCATGGGGGGCCATCCAGACATGAGGGCGGGAAGCTCCAGAATTGGGTGACACCTGCATGGCCTCCCAGGGCTCTGTCCCCTTTCCCATGGTACCTTCCAGCTTCCTTTCTGGCCAGTGTCCTCAGGCAAGGGGCCAACTGTCTGTCCAACTCAGATGGGGTGGCAGGCAGTCTAGACGCAGAGCTTCCTTGCCGCGCCCCACCAGAAGTGGACCTGGGGAGGCAGGGGCTAGGGGTGGGACTCTAGGGAAGAAACCCAGCCCCTTCCTTCCAGAGGCTCATAGGGCAGGCAGAATGACCCTGAGCCAGGTCATCTGGGCTCCGTGGGCTTCAAATTTGGGCTGTTCTGAGGGGCTGCACTGGGGGTCCATGGAGGGGGGGTGATCCCTGAGTCCAGGTGGGTGAGAGCCTGGGCCAGACATCAGGACTTCTGTGGGATTCTGTTTGTGTGTGATGTCAGAGCAGCTGTGGGCGGGCGTCAGGCTAATTGTGGGGAACTGCAGGTTGATGTGTGAGCCAGTGTCCATGGGTGTCTGGTGTCTGTCAATTTCAACATGGGTTACTGGAGACTGTCTCATCCGATTAAGGTCCCTGCGGCGCCCCCCCCCCCAAAAAAAAAAAGCCCCACAAAAACCCAGCTCCAGGAAGACAGGGACATTGATGGTTTGTGCATAGAGGTGAACACACAACAGACGCTCAGGAAATGTGTGGCATCCATGTGAACTGCACATCCTAGCGTCCACTTTCCTGGGGGGACACCACCTATGTGTGTCAGTATTACCTTAGCACCTAGGGGCTGATACTATTGTGGACGATGCCCACTGGATACAGGGCAGCCATGTGCTAGGGGTGCATGGCTGTGTTACTGGGGGGGCCCTAAGGTTAAAATGCCCCCTTTGTAGGCATAGACCATATGAGTGTGTGTGTCTGCGTGTGTATGTATGTGTGTGTCCTTGTTGGGCAAGCCTGTACACAGTGCTTAAGTGCATGGCCCTGTCCTTTTGGACAGTGGAGTCCGGGGTCAGGGAGTTTATGTAACTGTGGTTGTCAAGGGTGGCTCTGGGTGACTGTGGTTGCCTGGGGGACAGTGGCATCTCTTGGTCCTTGTGCACACCCAGGCTACATGTTGTCCTCATGACCACTTTGGGGGTAGCTGAAGGATTCCAGGTGGCCCCAAGTGGTCCCAGCCCCACTGTTTTGTGTGCACACGTGGCAGTGTTATTGTGGATGACCATGCACGTGTGCGCGCCCGTGTGACTGCAGGTGACCCTGGCTCAGTGAGAGTTAAGGGGATGTGGTGTGTCCTGAGAGTCCTTGATGTCTTGGGAGACCCTGTGCTAAGTGTCTTATGTCCACAGTCACAGCGGGGGGAGAAGATGGCTATGGAGATGAGGTAGGAACCCCCAGTGCCCTGGAAGGGGGTTGAACGTCTGTGTGGGGGCTTCCCCAGCCCCTCACCCCAAGCGGAGTCCTTTTTGGGGGGTGGTGTCCCTGGAAAGGCTCCCTGTCCCTTTAAAGGGGTTCCGTAAACGGGGGCAGTTTAGGCCATTTCCCCCTATTTTGGCAATTTTGGAGGGAGGGCCGCTCTTAGTAAACCGCGGCCCCCGGTACACGGCGACGGCCGCAGCTAATGACAGGCCACCGACGGCCCAGGGAGGGCGCCATGGCTCCCACGGGCGGCGCCGCTGCAGCCCCCGGCCCCGGGCGCAGGCTGGCCCAGGAGGGCCCGGCAGCCAGGACGGGTCTCCACAAGGCCGGAGCAGGCCCGTGCGCCCCTGAACTTGGCCGGGGACGCCTTCCCGAGCCGAGCGAGCGCGCGCGCGCGCGAGGCGCGGAGCCTCTTGCAGCCGGGATTTGCGAGGCCCACACCCGCTCTGCTCCCCCAAGAACAAAGCTCGCCGCTGGACACGGCCCTCCCGCCGTCAGGTGCCCGCGCGCCCCCCCCCTCCCTCCGCGCCCCTCCGCCCCAGTCGGCGTCCCCGCCCCGCGGGGTCCGCTCGCGCGCCCTCCCCGCGGTGGCCCCGGCTCAAGGACTTGGGGGCCCGTCCTCTCTCTCTCTCGGGGCCCACTTCTCCGGAAGGCGAGACAGGGAGATGCCACCGGGGCTCCCCGCCCCCTTCCCAGCCGCCGCAACAATGGAGGGCCGGGCCGCAGAGGCCGGGCGCGAGCAGGTGCGCGAGGGGGCTGCGACCGGGCCCCCGCCGCGCCCCGCCCAGGCGCCCTCGCCCGCCCCCCGGCGCCCCCGGCCGCCGGGCGTCCGCGCTCACCTCGATCCCGCCGCCGCCGCCGCCGCGGCTCTCCTCGGCTTTCCACACCGCCCGGAAAAGCCCCCGCGCCCGGCGCCGGCAGGGGAAATTGCTTGGCTCCGGCTCCGGGTCGGGCGGGGGCTCCCCGGGCCGCGGGGGGGAGGGGGGCCGCGGGCGCGGCGCCGGCTCGAACCCGCGGCCGCCGCCGCCCGCCCGCCCGCCGGCCGGCCTGTCTGTCTCGGTGACGTGCCCGCGCGCCCAGCCGCCGCCGCCCCTTCCCTCCTCCCCGAGCTGCGCCGGGTCCTGGGGCCAGCCGCGGCCGTGTGCTCCCGAGTGCTCCCGCCAGGCGCCCCTGGACGCACGCGGGGCTGCCCACCAGGCCGGGGGGCCAGCACGCGGCTGCCCGGGCACAGGCAGGGCCCCGGACGCTTGGCGCAGCGAGCTCAGGCGCACAAAGGCACGTGAACCGCAGCCGCTGGGAAGGGTGTGCAGGGGGCTGGGAGTCACACCAAGGGAGGGGCGGTGGGACAGATCTCGGGGTGCTGGGCACTAGGCCACACGGAGGTGGCCATAAAACCAGGCTCCGTGCTCGACGACCCCCGAGGAAATGCAGACACAGGCAAGACTCCCTCATCCAGGAGAGGAGAGATGACCCCCAGAGCAGAAACACGCACAGAGGAGACGGGAGAGCCACACGGAAAACAGCCATCTCACAGACACAGGCACACGGGCGCGCACACGCAGGGGCCACAGGACCCCTACCTCACAGCCCAGCCCTGGGCCACACACAGACACACAATACACAGAAATCTCCATCCCTCCTCAAGCACGGGATATAGACGGGGGCACACCCCAACACACCCAAAAGACCCCTAATGCATGGACATCCACACTGAACTACCAACACAAGGGGACTTTCAGGGGCACAGGCACAGTCAGAGAC